>JARCZZ010046540.1:10120-41086 GCA_030323915.1 Brotogeris chrysoptera
GTGAATGCTCCATCACTGGTGGTGTTCAAGGCCGGGTTGGACAGAGCCTTGGGTGGCATGGTTTAGTGGGAGGTGTCTCTGCCCCATGGCAGGGGGGTTGGAACTAGATGTTCTTAAGGTCCTTTTCAACCTTAACTATTCTATGATTCTATGATTCTTTGATTCTATGAATCGCATTGGCTCTTGGTTATAAAAATATGATTTTTATGGAGGAATTTTCCTAATTCAGTGCTTTGTTGTCAGGCATTGGGAGACAGGTGCTTCCCAGGTGACAACTGGTGCCTGTAAATTTACGATTCATTTGCTGCAGTTGCCTATGTAAATCACCTTCAGTTTTCTTTGATTATAGTGAAGCTCAATGATTTCTTGGAATTGAACTCAGAAAGTGACCAGAAAAGATACATGACTCAGGTTAAACATTAAGTGCTCAGTCAGTCCTTATCAGTGCTTCAGAAGTAGTTGGTTATTAGTAACAATAATGAACACTATTGCTTTGGCAAGCCTTCTTCCTTGATATAAGCCCTTCACGGAAGATTTGAGTAAATTTTTTAGGGGAGGAATGTTTGTGCTTAAAATATTTTCAGTGAATATGGAAACAGATTTTTTTTTTTTTTTCTCTTGAATACAAGATGGTTTCTGCTTCACTGGAACAGAAGAGGGCAATATCTCCCAAGAGCTTCAAAAGCCTTGAAGATAATTGCTGACAGGGTGGGTTAGTTTAAGCCTGTGTTTGGATAGAGCATGTGGTACTATCTGTCAGGATGTGTGGTATTAGGAAATGCAGTTCATTTTGATTGAACTAGCAAGGAAAGAATTTCTAAAATAATATTATACAGTAAATAAACTTCACTGCTGTGGGTTGAGCTCACCAAGCTCTTAGGAGTCAGTAAGTCTGTTATCCTCTGGAATAACTGGAACTGTTTCATTTTAGTCCTTTAGTATTTCACACCACTTTTTGAATTAAGGTCAGCTATTTACTGTAATGGGTCAGAGATGTCTAGATAGATCTGGAGTGAAATGTCTGATAAATTCCTGCCAAATCCAATCTGAAGGGGGGTAGAAGGGTGTGTGTGTGAAGGCTCAGGTGACTTCACCCCTTCATATTTATTCTAATCCTCAGTGCCACTTCTGTTGTCTAGACTGTATGTCCTGCATAACAGAACACAGATGCAATAGCCCAGAGAGAGAGGTGGAGTAAAGAAGGCTTTGTGCTAAAAGAAAATTTCCTTTGTGTAACCAAAGGAACATCTGCAGCTGCTCCAATTCTCAGAATCCTTTTTCCAGGCTGCTTATAGGCTATGCTGTCATTCATCTCTCCATAAGCAGAGGATTTTGAGTGTTTTCCTCATCTGCTCCTACATTTTCATGTATTTATCCAATATGAAATTAAAAAGGAAGATGCAAGCCTATGCCTGCTGTTACAGGTGTATGCAATAGGAATATTACCTTGGCTATCAAAGATCATTTGCTTTTTATCTCCCTTATTTTGTACTCCTTATACAAAAAGATTGTGTAGAGGTCAGAACAGGCTACCAGAGGTAAAACTGCTGAAAATACCATGGATTGGATGTAAAGTTAACACTGTCTTTGTACTCTACATCAGTGGATTGCAACAAATATACCTCTTATTAGCAAAAATACAAGTAAAGATCCTGTGTCTCTAGTATCTAAACTTTTGGAGTAGATCTAGGTCAAGATCCAAAAATTCCCCTGCTTATGAAGATACCTGCATTAGGCATCTACCTCAGTTTTTAGTCCAAATAAAAAACCCCATCAAGAAAACCCAAAATCCCTTAGCAGGTCTTCATAAGAGATCCATTTAAAGTACCCAAATGTCTACACAGAAAACATGTTCTCTTACTTGATTCATGCAGTGACCTGAATAGATAGAATGCTCTACAAACAGAAGAAAACAGTAATTGCATTTTTGAACAGGCATATTTTGCTGCATATGGAATATCTTAAAACTCTATCTCACTTCTAAAAAAAATAATTCTCCCTCTGGCCCTCTCTCAGGTTTGATTGTACAATGCCTCTCTGCCATCCTGAACTCATTTGAGTTGTCTAGTTTTGTATAAGCACAAAATGCTGATAAGAATATTGCTGTGATTCCTTGCAATAGCAACTGTGCTGAAAAGGAGCACAAGGACACATATTGATAAGGAGCCTGCTGCCTGAAAAGATTTGGCACATGTCAGATGGAATTTGCTTTTGGGCCGAAGGCCAGCTCAAGGCGTCTGCCCCTCTTGGGACCCACTTAAAAGCTTTTAGGAGAGTTTAAGTGGTGTTCGAGTCTCTTGTTGGCCGTCTGCGTAGGGCTAAAGATCGCCCAGTGTGATGCATTAGTGGTAGAGGACTGTTTTTCGCTCTGCTGCTGGTAGGTGTTGTTTGTGGGCCTGCTGACAATTTTGATCTCACTGATACAGCCACATACAGACCTCAAAGGCAAAGGCAGAAGCAGAAAAACAAAGCTGAATTGCTTTCTGTGCTCTCTTTTATATTTGTCAGGATTCATTCAACATGAAGGCTTTGAACTTCCTAAGTGAAATAAATGTAGGAGAGCTCTTTAAAAAAAAAAGTTTTAGAGTAGTTATTGAAAATATATAATGATAGAAACTGTAGAACAGAATACCTGTGTTTATTCTGCTGAGAGCTGCTTCTTCATAAACACACATAGATAGAAGGCTTTTTCCTGTCGCTCTGTACATTGTGGGGAAAATTAGACTTACTGACACCACAGTATCCTCTTTCTTCTGCTCATGGTCAGAAGACTTGTGATGCTTCGTACCCCATGAAACTATTCACAGAATATTCTGTCCTGCAGCCATCAGCATGGGGCAGAAGAAAAATTGGCTGGAACAACACATTTCCAGATTCTGGAAATATGATGCCATTTGTCTCTGCTTTGTGCACCCCCTCTCTTGGCAACATTTCTGCTTCTTCAAGGAAAGAGTAGAGCAGGAGAAAGACTGGGAAGTGACTTCAATCATAGCTGCAGATGTAAACACCATTTTTATTTCTGCTCTGTCTTTTCTTCCCCAGGGAAGTGAACTGCTGCCAGAAATTAAAGGCAGCTAGGAGTTCCTTGGTTGCTGAAGCTGTTGCAGCCAACATTTAAACATGTAATCTCAGCTGCTTCATCCTGCAGGAGCAGTGCTCTTGCTGGCTGACACTGTCATTATTTACTACTTATGATCCCTTAAGACTTCTCATGATCTTCTTGTGGTTTTAATTCCATGCTGAGAATCATTGGTTTAGAAATGTCTGTTTACTATTTCTAACTTGCTTTTATTTCTACTTATACCTAAAACTGAAGCTGCCCTGTGTTAAGTTCTGTGCAGTCCCATGCAGCCGTCTTTTCTAAAAGAACTTTGAAGCTAAATGGGAAATCTAAATGACTGTTCGGGAAAGGTAGCATTATACTCTTTCATGAAAAGAGAATCAAACCAGAGCAAAGTACCAAAAAAGTTTGGTCTTTATCAGGACTCAAGACTTGTGATTCACATTGCCAGTGCATAAAACAAATTCTTTAATCCCACCACCTGTCATACTTCCCTCAATGCTTTTATTCCTCAAATTTGTACACTCTTAGGATATGTGCTTGGCCATCAATACCAAAAAGGGACCACAGGACCCTCTCACTGAAAATAGTTATTATCATACAAAGTTACAGGAATCCTGAATGAAAATGAGCAAAAAATGAATTGAAAAAATCCAAACAAAAATGACTGAACAACAACAAAAAAAAAAGTCCTTAAATGATCAATATCCTTGGTATACTGTTCTCCCTACTGCCTTTGGTGCTTTTCCTTTCTGTACTCTAATGGAAACCACTGGTTTTACTGGTGTCCAGAGAAACAGTGGATTTTGAAACAATACCACCACATGCTTGATGGTTTTGCGCTGCTGTAAAATAGTTATTGATATATCTTTAATGTTTTATATTGCTGCAAAATGAAAGTTTTGATTCTGGTTGTATGTGGGAGCACGAGTTGTTTCCTGTATGAAATGCTCTAGTGTCATTCCTGAAGTGATGAGAATATTGCGCTTTCTTCACCTGTCCATATAGAAAAGTGTAATTGAATCACTGTGAAAAGATAAGAAATCCAGATCCCCAGACCCTTGTCAGGCAGTACTGATGCTGAGATATTGCGCAGTTGATAAATAATTCAGTTATTTAGCTGAATATGGATTTCAGAACTGAATATGGATTTCAGAAGCTTAGTGTCATCAGTCATTTTAATATGTTTCCCCTTTTCCGTTAACTGGCAATCTGATGGCAATGATTTAAAGAATTTGTTTGACAACCTTCTGTTTGCCTGTTACAGGGGAGGTGTCATATAAGCAAGATTTGTGCTCTAGTTGGGTAACATCTTTTGTTCAGTGGCCCCATAAGTGACTACACTATACACAGCAGATTCTCTGAAGCAGTTAGGGTGCAGGCAACTTTATTAATCTTTCTTGATAGCTCCTTAGCAGTGTTTATGGAGTAACTCCTAGTACTGTGAAGGAGCAGCACGCTAAGTGATATTAACAGGGGAAGGAGAGATCTCCATCTGGCTTTGTTGGAAAGATGAACATATGATGACACTTTCAGCTTTGTTTATATCAAGGTGCCTAAGAGATTGAGGGGCAGTTGATGCCTTGTTTTCTCCCTGGGCTGTATGCTACAAATAAGGAAGACGGCCCACACTCATTTGCCTAAGACCCTATAAATGAATGATTTCCCACAACGTAACATGACACCATGCAAAATCTAATCATCAATGATGTAGCACCGTGCAATGCATTTAAAATGTGTCAAGATATGGTCTCTACAGAAGCGATAGTTAGTCACTTAGGTCACTAATAGCAGATTTTTTGAATTATCTGCAGATGTTTTGCCAGGCTGCCCACATACCTCTAGATAAAAGCAAATTGTTTGCTTCACTGTGTAGAATAATTTATAGGTAGGGAACAATTTGCTTGCAAAGAAACAGCAGGTTGCTTTCATTTTTTCTTACTACAAAATGCATTATGCTAAACACAGTACAGAACATTTGTGTTGCAAAAGGGAAATTATTTTAAATTAGCTTAGTATTATTAGTTTTTCTCAAACAGACATGTCCAGTTTTTGTTACAGAAAGCTGTAAGCCCCCTGGAAAAGGGTCAAGAAAGCAACCAAAGAATATGTTGGTTTTTTTTTTTTTCCCTTTTACTATGTTCAGTGCAGCTGTCCACCGGCAGATAATTCCAAAACTTTCATGGTTTTAAAGTACGGAATGTAAACACTTTTATGAATGCTTTCCTCAAATGAAACTATGTCAAAACTTACCTTCTTTTGGGTAAAAAGGTCAGTTTTTTTTAGTCTTCTTGTGTAATTTTTTCTCTCTCTGCCTCTGTTCATAAATGATCAGAAAGCATTGGACTTCAGGCACATTTCCTATTGAAAACATAATCAAAGCTGGCAAATCTCCATGAAAGGTTTTGGCTTCAATGAAATAATGTATTTTAGTGAAAATGCATTTGTTTGAAATGTTCCAAATAGCTCCTTGTGTAAGACTCTTTTCATCTGCTATTTCCAACTTTCTCAAACCAGCTTTACCATCATCACAGAGTACATTGCTAAATTTGTGGGGTCCTAGATGAGATCCATCAAAAATATTTTACCTAAGATACAAGATCAGTTCTTTGGCAATGAAAGACTAGGGAATTAATTCACTACCATACTAAATAGATAGTTCTTACTGTTTGAAAAATTTGTCAAGTTTTGAACAGCACAGCATTGGACTGCTGAAAAACTAGACTAGGCCTTGGGGGAAGGTTAATAAAGACACCAATAGCCCTTTGCTAGTAGATGCAATACTCAATTTGATATGAGTCCTGGAGGTGATCATCTGTTCCTCTTTGCCCACTAGAGTGAAAATATCATGATTGTTACCATCTGGAGTAAATTTTAAACAATCAGCAATTTTGTAATGGAAGCAGGGATATTTTCTTGTAAACAGATGCTTGAGCTATCAATGACTTTGGTCTGCCTTAAAGCCCTACACAACTCAGAAGCTCATGTTAGTTAAAAACCTGAAGTTCTCCATGTTTCCTTATCCCTTGTGTTCTCTGAGGGAGTCCTACCTGCTTGCACACAGGCAATTAAATATTTTGCTTTTTAACTTGCCATGTGTGTCCTCATTACCTTTGACAGCTACAATTGGCTGAAATAGTAGGTTTTGATGATCCCTGTATTAGAATTCAGGACTCCACAGGCAAGGAGTTCTTAGCAGTTTTCCACTTCTAGAACTCTCCTTCTGGTTCTGCCAGAAGCTGAAATGATCAATAGCAAAAAGTCTGTGCAAGATTAATCTGTGCAGACAGGCATTCAGTTTGTACTGGGTGTTATCACAAACCAAAAGATAAATTTCAGAACAATGTACACTAGTGTGGCCTGCAGCAGTATATGTGCATTTCTTTGATGTTTTCCATTAGTTCCTGTAGTCTTTCCTATAGTCTTTCATTTCTGTTTTTTATTAGTAAAAATAGCCATTTTCCCTGACATACACTGACTGTGACAAAAATCATACTGACTTATAGGCCATCTGTGTGTAAGAGCAAAGATGAATTTTTCTGTCACAGACTGGTAACAGAGACTTTTCTGGGCTCAGAGATTTATTAATTATCACTGGTGATACAGTCTTGATGAAGTTTTGTTGCATCAAGTTTTGAGGGTAACCTATTATAAATAAATATCTGTTAAAGTAAATGCAAGAATGAAGATACATTAGTCTTGACAGGCTGTATTCTCCACATCTGAACTTTGGCACTTCAGTGCCCACTTATGGACAAGTCTGAGAAGCTGGGTAGGAGGTGTAGCGCAGCACAGTACTGGGCAGCGTGACTGGCGGCCTTGAATTCATGACTTCACCTGAGGCATTAATGCCATTGTTCTTGTAGTTGTTTCAGCCCTGCTTCCAGGAGTACAGTGGTCACTCTAGTGATTATGTCTTGTGGTTTGTTCTCTCGTTTGACCTGTCACTCTTATCTGCTAATCTGTAAAAGGAGAAAAAGTTGCTGTGCCCGAGCTGTAGCTCTCATGAACCTCTCTTTCTTTTTTCCCATTGTTAACTCTCTTTCACCCTCTTGCCTGCCTACTCATATCTACACAGTAGCTGCGCTCTGTAGTAACCCAAAAGTACAAAATAGTCTTGAACAGTGAAGTACATAAAATTCAAGCTGGGGATAATGCTCATTATTAGAGTATAGAAATACTAATTTTCCCAGAAACAAAGTGCTGTACTGCTCAAACGGTTTGTCAGACATGTAACAGAGATGCTGCCAAAAAAGACAGATATCACTGGTGATCCCAGACATCTGTGAGGAGGACGTGTGTGTGCGTGTGTGTGTGGACAGAGTGGGAAGAGAGAGTCCCACATTTGTTCATTTATTTGTTTGTTCAGGGGAGGGAAAGTTTCCCTCTGTCTTAGCACCCCCTCCCGGCGGTCAGGAATTGGGCTCTGTCAGATTCCTGTTGATTGACAAGAACCTGTGTGTGACCCAAATTTGCAAAGACAAAGCTTTTGTTGATTATAATATCATGTCTTTTATAAAGGGATTTCCTGAAGCCTGTTGTGGGAAATGTGTCTGCTTAGTAATTTGCAAGAATGTAACTGATTAGAGATAAAAGACTTGGAGGAGCGGAATGTTAGAGAAGAGCAAGGAGGAAAGAATGGTAAATGTTGTCTTTACACCCATTGTTGTAAGGCTGTACTACTCTACATTTTCTCCTGCTTCCACCAAGGCAGTTCCAAATCCATTTCACTTGCCTTCAGCAGGCTGCCTAATCTGAACTTCTGAGAATAATTATAAGTGCAAATTGAAAGGCAAAACCAGAAACGTCCTGATCAGAGCAGAAAAGAATGCATGAGGAAGAGCCTATTTGTGTACATTTGCTGAATCATTTTGCTGACAATACTGCAAAGGCAGCAATATCTTTCTCTGCCAAAACCTGTCCATATAGACTTCATAGTGTCTGTAATAGTGTGCAGAGACACTTAAAGGTTTTGTTCTAGTACTAGCTACAGATCATTCCCCTGACATCAATATTCACTTTAGAAGAGGGCACTGAGGGTGTTTTTTTCTCTTCTTCACCTTTCTTTCTTCCTTCCTCCTTACCTCTTTTTCTTACATAATAAACACCATAATTATGAAGCAGCCACAGGCAGCAAACATGCAAATGGGCTCCCTGTAAAAGCATTTTGGTTCCTTCTGATCATTTTCTCAGTGCCTTTTGATACAGGGATTATAGACTCATATCAAATTTTAAACACAAAGTTCAAACAGTAAACCATCACTTAAGGCTCCTAATCAATTAAAAAAAGCAGGATGTTTATTCATGTGTAGGTGTGTACTCTGCTTATGTGGGAAAAAGGGATTTGCCAGGTCTTATTCCATAATCATTTTTGTTACCAGACCAGATGATCTTAAGGCCCTTTCCAACCCTAACTATTCTATGATTCTGTGATTCTATGACAGAAATGCACGGGCATTTTTCATAAGTACTAGAAACTCTGTACTAGGTTTCAGAGGAATGGAATTAGATTTGTTTCTGGTTATCATTCAGTTCCAGACATAGTAGCCTTGTACTTACTGTACATTATAATTATGTAGTGTAAGATTATGACTTGATTATGACCTTGGTCTGCAATAAAGCCAAGAAAATTTATGCCAAATGATTTTATGTTGAATGAGAGTCACTTACTGGTAGTATTGAAAAGAGTAGATGTGACCATTTGGGTTTGGGTTTACTTGTCTTTCAATTTATGTTGTGTGGCACTCATATTCAGATAAATGGATAAA
The DNA here is from genome assembly GCA_030323915.1 of Brotogeris chrysoptera. Lineage (NCBI taxonomy): Eukaryota > Metazoa > Chordata > Aves > Psittaciformes > Psittacidae > Brotogeris > Brotogeris chrysoptera. Next base: position 18,950 of record JARCZZ010046540.1, read on the forward strand.
CTGCTAGGAAAAGTAGTGCTGAGTAGTTTGGATATCAGAGAAAAAAAAAAAAAAAAAGGATTCCTAGGACCTATTGTTGATTTTTTTTCAGGATTCCTTGAAGGAAAGAATAGCCAAGCATTGCTAATTTTATTACCTTTAAAAAAATAATAGACTTAACATAATACATGGGAATAGTAATGAAGACAGACAAACTGGCTTCAGGAGCACAACAAAACTCCTGTGTTGTAATAGCATGTGGTATGTCCTCCATATGGTAACTTTATTCTCTGTTATCTCCCCTGAACACTATGTTCTCAGGCAGCCACAGGGACCTTTACTGATATACCTGGCAGTGCATGTTTGGGAGGCTGCAGCATGAAAGGTGGGGAGGATGGCGCTGTGGGCAGCTTTGGAAGCTACTTCAGACACCACAGACACAGCCACTGAGGCAATACTGGTCAGTGAGATAGGAAAGAGTTCCATAAGCAGGCTGCTAGTGGGTTGTTGGAGTTTTTTAACTAGCTACCACTAATTTATGATAAAGTAGCATTTTCAGTAATATATTAATTACTGAAAAATATTTTTTTATTAAAGCTAAATTATTTCATGTCTGTGCACAGCAAGATGACTAAAGCATGAAGTTGTGTGGATGATTATGACCAGTGATGGGGAGACTAAGAAAACCTTCACCTTCACAACTTGCAGCCAGATGTTTCAGCCTTTGAATGCCTTTAATCAAAATCTCTTAAAGGAGCTCTTCAGTTCAAGTGTTGAACAAAAGCAAATTCGAAATCATTATCGAGTACATAAAGATAGAATTGTTTTTCTCCACCTAGCATAAATCATGCCAAAGGGGAATTTAAATAAGACAGGTTTGAAAAAAGATAGATAAAAATGTTGATCAGAATCTGCTCTTAAGATATGAAAGGGTACGTTTCCATTGATGTCAGGAACTCAGACCAATAAGCCAAAGTTTCAGACATGGCCACCTAAAACATGCATATGTTCTCATCATTTCAATGTGCTTTTCTCAACAGTTATATCATTCCTTAAATCCTAATGGGATTTAATATCTTGGCTGTAGTAAGGCAGGAAATGTCCTAGACACTTGGAAGATGTGGCTTATGCTCCAAGGAGGATATAGGGAGAAATAATAAAAATCAAGTATATAGGGTAAGGAATTAGAAACAGAAATTATGTAGGTGTTAATAGGTGGGCAGATGTGTTATTATTGAGGCATTTGCCAATTGATTTCTTGAATTTAATGGTGACAGATTCCCTTACCCTCACCCTCTCTTCCTAGATTGGTTTTTAAAAATTTCCAGCTTCACAATAAGCAAAGTCACTGCCATCTACAGTTTATGAGTCAACTCATAAGACTAAAAATCATGAAAGCTAAGAAGTGCCCTTAATTCCTTCACTTCCAGAATTCTATCTCTGAAAATGATCAGTTCATTATCAGAGACAGTTTAGTTCTTGTAAGAATATTGAAAACAGAGAGCTTGCTTGATGGAGCCAGCATGTCAGAGATGGGAGGAAAGCTCATTTACTCTACTTGCCTCCAGTTTTGGCAATTTGCTGACGAACAAAGTGTTTCAGCTTTTCCAGCCTTCTGGAATTTGCAGAGGGTGCTTTTCCTTCACAGAGTTTATCTTTAAATCAAGCAGTTTGTTCAACTCTTCAATCTTCTTGATGTGTTTTAGGTAGAGATTTCTAACACAGGAACATAATTCACTTTTGCATTAGGGTCCCTGAGATTTGCTGAAGAACACTGAAACTGTGACCACCACTATGAATTGTTATTAAACAGTTGTAAAAGACTACTTAGGTAAAGCTTTTCCCCTCAAAAAAATATTAAAACACATTCAGTTGTATCCTTGTTTCCTCATTCCTTCCCTCTGGCACACTGCATTCAATCCTGAAGCTATAAATATCCAATTAAAGTTGTCCTCTTGCTTAATACAATCAACAGTATCTACCAATGCACATTTTCTGAGTTTTATAGTACCTGTTTATTAGGGACTGATAGTTGGAGATTAGGATACTTACATTAATAAAGGGACTCCCTTTCTCACCATTGTGAGGGGAGAAAACTGTAGGAAAGTTTTAAGATTTCTAAGGGCAAATGCAAGTAAAAAGAAAAAGGAGATAAACTACAGAGTGCCAGCTTCCAAAGTGCTGATATGCTTAAGGGAATATCCAGTCAAAGCTCTTAAAGTGCTGCGTGCTTGACCCAATGTGCTAGAGTCATTGCTGAAATCTTTTATTCAGGTGTCATATTTACCTAGGTAAAAGGTAGTCTGGCCAGAATCCTAGAATAAGGTGAATGCATAAATCATTTTTAATATTACATTTCCTTCATGGGAGATTCTGAGCAAACCAGGAGCAGCAGCTGCCTGCAGCTGCACATCCTCAGCTGGGCTTTCTGTCATACCCGGTAGTCAAATAAAACCTAATCATCAATCAGGCTTGCAGTCAAAATAGAGTTCAGTGCAGGGTATTGGCCCTATTAGGGACTGTCTCTGATGATGCAAGGGAGTTAGAGAACCACTATTATCACTCTGTGTGGTCCTAACCATCTCAGAGGAGGCTCTGCATGTCCTTTCTCATTTTAAAGACAGTGTCATGACAGATCAGAGCAGTATGATCTAGATGGGAGCCAGGCCATATTAAAGGCAGATAAATTGTCACACTTAGGCTCATGTTACACTGTAATCCTGTTAGAGTTTCTCTACAGCATCACGTCATCTTACATAATTGAAAAGACACTACTCTTGACTGAAATATGTGAGAGAGAAAACTTTGAACAGTGTGGTAGCTAATCTTACTGTTTTTGGAAAAGGACAATACCCAGTATAGCCTGCATTACGGTATGTGTGCATTTACCATTTTAATTCATAGTGATAAGATACAGGATTTTTCAGGGTCTCTCTTCTTATCTCCAGCTGTTCTAGCCCTGAGGCTGACAACTGATGGTGCTCCAAATAATTACACTAATTTATAAGTGCAAGATTGCAGGGTTATAACAGTTGAGACTTTGAACCTCTCGGTCCATGGGATTCCGAAAAGCAATGCCTGGGACGTTATAAATTGTACAGGTGTAGCAGAAGAATAAACTTTCATGTACTTCTGAACTACATTTCTTTCTGAATTACATGAATAGTGCTTAAACTGCTTAAATAAAGTAAAAAGATTTTTAAACATGATTTCTGTTCACTGAAATTCTATTTTCCTGAAATCCCAGCTAATGAGATTTGATCTGGGTAAACAAAATCTGGAAAAGCACTATGCTTATGTAACTGCAATTCAAGACCCTGAGATCTTAAGTGGAGGAGATTTAAATTAGATATAGGGAAAATTTTATTTGCTGTGAGCGTTGTGAGGCAGTGGAATGGGTTGCTCAAGGGAGTTGTGAATGCGCCATACCTGGCAGTGTTTGGACAGGGCCTTGAGCAACATGGTCTAGTGTGAGGTGTCTCTGTCCATAGCAAGGATTTGGACCTAGATAATCCTATGATCCTTTGCAACCCTAACCATTCTATGATGCTGTGATCTACAAGTGCTTGGTACTTATCAAGGTTTATACCCTTCATTAGGTCAAAGCATGTAAAATGCAACATTATTTTTCAGTCACTGGAAACAATGCATAAAAAGATAGCATCATACAATACAGTATCTTTCAATACATGCTTTAGAGAGTGGATTTCTTTGGTTGTAGATCTGAATAATAAATAGTAGCTGGGAACATAAGAGATAAAAAAGGCATTTTGCTGAAAATATATGTTGTAGAACTCATCTGTACAAATTTGCTTATGTAGCCATTCACAGACAACTGTGTAGCAGAATTAAAAGAATCATTTAACCTTTATGGTTTGAAAAAAGTGCTCTCCTGCAAAAGTTCTGTAGTTTGAGCTGCTATCCTAAACCAGTAACTTAGCAGATGTGGGCCTGTTTTGTTTAGTGCAAAGCTAATTCTGAAGTCTGTTGACAGCACAGTTCACATCAGAAACAATATCAAGATAATTGTTTTAGCAAATGCATGCCTTACAGCAAGGTATCTTGTATTTGTGGATTACTGTACTTATTTAAAAGACTCTCCTCATAGGAACCTAATCCACTGTAGTGAAGTGCAATAATCTGGTAGTGTGCATTAAGATAGAGAATATAGAGAATGACATTACAGTAATAGATGAAGAACATTCCAGAGTCTGGTAGGAAACAAAAAAAAAAACATAGAGTGTGATTAAATAATACAGTCCAGAGTCTATTCTGTCAGGCATCAGTGAATAGCATTCATTGAAGTCAGTGGTTCTGCAAAAGAAAAAAAAAAAAAAAAAGAACAAAAATTTCCAGTCAAATGATTTAATTTTAGGTTTGTAATATGTTTTAGTTTTAGGATTTGAAACAGGCTGTGAAAGAACAAAGACTGGAGATATAATATGCAAACACAAGTGATAGATCTAGCCTTCACTGAAGTCACTGAAAGTCCTTCAATCACTGCAATGACTTTACATCAAATATATTTTAAATATATTTCAAGGCTATTTAACAGTAATGTGAAGCTAATGTTTAATATTAATGGTTTTTTTTTCAGAAAGACATAAAGAGCACAGCCTTAGAATAGTCTTCCAATGGGCTTGATCTTCCCTATTAAACATTTTATGCTATTCAGCTTTTTCTTTCCTTTTTTTTCTTTTACAGGTGGGCCAGATCTGGCAGATAGCTGATATGAAGACTTTTCTGACTTCAGAAGGCTGAGTATAACACCAGCAGACTTCACTGACAGGAAATATTATCCCTCCAAGCAGCTCATACACAGAAGACTTTTGGTAGCTTTAAATTAATCTGTTGCTCACCCACAAAGACGCAGCAATTTTTTGTTTCAGCACACATGGAGGAAGGCAACAAACTTTGTAACCCTGGCTAATAACTGTGGCTTTCTTATCAAAAGTAGGAGGTAGACCAATTATAAAAGGATTATTTTATACTTAGCCTCCACGACTTTAACTCTGACCTGACTGGACATGAATAGAAGCCAATTTTAATGACCTGAGATTTTGTTACGTGTGCTTCATTATTATCAGTTCTTTAACACTTTGGTACTTTATTTCTTTACATTAGAAATGGGTTTGTGGACTAGAATGTGGCCCACAGATTGGGTTGTTCTCATGAAATCATGGCTTATCTTTTCCCTGGGGCTGTACATGCAGGTCTCCAAAACTTTAGCCTGCCCAAAAGTGTGCCGCTGTGATCGAAACTTTGTCTACTGTAATGAGCGAAGCTTGACCTCAGTGCCTCTTGGGATACCAGAGGGTGTAACTGTCCTCTACCTCCATAATAACCAAATTAATAATGCTGGATTTCCTGCAGAGTTGCACAATGTCCAGTCTGTGCACACAGTCTACCTGTATGGCAACCAATTGGATGAATTCCCCATGAACCTGCCCAAGAATGTCAGGGTTCTCCACCTGCAGGAAAACAACATTCAGACCATTTCTCGGGCTGCCCTTGCTCAGCTTTTGAAGCTGGAAGAGCTGCACCTGGATGACAACTCCATCTCCACTGTTGGTGTTGAGGATGGGGCATTCCAGGAAGCCATCAGCCTCAAGCTTCTGTTCTTGTCCAAGAATCACTTAAGCAGTGTACCAGTAGGCCTTCCGGTGGACTTACAAGAACTTCGAGTAGATGAAAACCGAATTGCTGTCATTTCAGACCTGGCCTTCCAGAATCTTACAAGTCTAGAGCGTCTGATAGTGGATGGCAATCTTCTTACTAATAAAGGCATAGCTGAAGGTACCTTCAGCCACCTCTCCAAGCTCAAGGAATTCTCAATAGTGCGGAATTCACTGACCTATCCTCCTCCTGATCTTCCAGGTACACATCTGTTAAGGCTCTACTTGCAGGACAACCAGATAACCCATATACCACTTACAGCCTTTTCAAACCTCCACAAGCTGGAACGTCTTGATATTTCCAACAATCAACTTCGGATGTTGGTAAAGGGGGTATTTGATAATCTCCACAACCTGAGGCAACTCACTGTAAGGAATAATCCCTGGTTGTGTGACTGCAGTATTAAGTGGGTCACTGAATGGCTCAAATTTATTCCTTCTTCCATCAATGTACGGGGTTTTATGTGCCAGGGACCAGAGCAGGTCCGAGGTATGGCAGTCAGGGAGCTCAATATGAATATGCTGTCATGCCCCACCACCACCCCTGGTCTGCCACTTATCATCACCTCAGTCCCACCTACAGCCATGTCAACTACATTAGCTCCCACCTCATCGTTTCCTCCCCCAGGTAGCAAATATAATCCTCTCACTCCTACCATGGCCACACTCCCCACTGTGCCTGACAGGGAGAACAGAGAAAGGGTGACACCTCCTATGTCTGAAAGGATTCAACTCTCCATCCATTTTGTGAATGATACTTGCATCCAAGTTAACTGGATGTCTCTTTTTGCAGTGATGGCATATAAACTCACATGGGTTAAAATGGGCCATAGTCTGGTAGGAGGAATTGTTCAGGAACGTATAGTTAGTGGAGAGAAACAACACTTAAGTTTGGTAAATCTGGAACCCAAATCCACCTATCGGATTTGTTTGGTTCCATTGGATACTTATAACAGTTACCAGACTGGAGAAGACACTGTCTGTTCAGAAGCCACAACTAAGGCTTCTTTTTTGAGCAATGGCAACAATATCCCCTCCAGCCATGAGCAGACGACTTCTCAGAACCTGGGCTCCCCATTTTTGCTGGCAGGGTTGATTGGGGGTGCAGTGATATTTGTTCTCGTGGTTCTGCTCAGCATATTTTGCTGGCACATGCACAAAAAAGGGCGTTACACCTCCCAGAAGTGGAAATACAACCGGGGCCGTCGGAAAGATGACTACTGCGAGGCAGGGACCAAGAAGGACAACTCCATCCTGGAGATGACGGAAACAAGCTTCCAGATTGTCTCCTTAAATAATGATCAGCTCCTTAAAGGAGATTTCAGACTGCAGCCCATTTATACCCCAAATGGGGGCATTAACTACACAGACTGCCACATCCCCAACAATATGCGATACTGCAACAGCAATGTCTCAGACCTGGAGCACTGTCATACGTGATAGTGAAGGGAGATGGGGGTGTCTAGGACAAAGAGAAAAAACTCTGGGAAAAATAACCCCCCAAACAACAATGAAAAAAATTACATTTGATAAATGTTACAAAGATGCATTTATGCATTTGAATACTCTGTAATTTATACGGTGTACTATATAATGGGATTTAAAAAAAAAAAGTGCTATCTTTTCTATTTCAAGTTAATTGCAAATGGTTTTGTAACTCTTTGCTTTTTAAAACTTTAAAAAATATTGCTAAGTACTGTACAGGGTTGTACAATAAGAACCCAATGTCATGGCAAAGGAAAGAATGGCTCATTCTTCAAACATTAACCACTTTGCTGTTGAAGCTGTCTGAAGGATGTTAAGTTTCTAAGTGTCCTGTAGTACAGGAAAATAAGTGCATATTAAAACAGGGTCACTAGGAACAGAAAAAAGCAATTCAGATAAAATGGGTGCAACCCTTCTGGCTTGAACCCAGCAGTTACTGTTGAGCATCAAACAATTGGAAATACTTCTGTTCCCTTTTGTCAGTTGTGCATTTTCCTACCTCCAACAGAAAACTGGAGTTCTGAGTGCTACCAAAAAGGTTATGTTCTTGTTTGATTATTTTTTTCCCAGTACACTTGGAATAGGAAAGGTAGACAGAGCTCAGTGTCAAAGTGACCTTGATTCCTATTTACAAAAGCTACTCTGAAAATCTCCTCCAACACTATATACCTTTAAGATAGAAACTGTTCCTGCTTTTCATTATGATTAAGAAGCTTTAGGCATTCTCTGACCCTTCTCAGTGGGAGATGAAGGTTATCAGTATGTATTAGATAGCTGTCATTAAGTTGCACCTCTCTTTAATAGAGCAGCATTTGTTGACACAGCATGTTCAGGCAAAGCCTGAATGCATGAAATTCTGAGTGCTCCCAGCTCTGGAGTATTCATGTAGAGTTTGGAATCTAAAAGTGTAAATTACTGAAAATATGGTGCAAAAAATGATGCCAATGGAAAGGTTTCTATAGACTTTTATGGTTCAAGCCCTATTTGATTTAGGGATGGAGTTCAGTATGGAGAATTAGGGGAAAAAAAACAAAACAAACAAACAAAAAACAAACAGTGAACAAACAGGGAAAAAAATAAAGATCTTTTTAAAATTCTTTATTATTGGAGAGGCCTCCAAGCCTGTTATGAACTGAAATATGTTCAGCAGGGAAAATAATGTGTAAATTCTGTTTGTTTGTTTGTTGTCTGTTTTTTTTTTAACTCCCTTATTCAGAGACAGACATTAACGAAGTGTTTGAATAGCTGAGGAATTTTGAGAACACAAGTACACACTGTCCCTCTGAATTTCCTTTCTTTTATCTTCAGCTTTTGGAAGTTTTCCACAATGATCTGTGCTTTATAAGCAGTAGGTGGGCTTAGAATTTTCTTTTTTGTTCCCTCAAATTCTTTGGCTGGAATACCTTCTGAGTCCTTGAGCTTTTCATGCACTATGCGAAACATCATGCTTGTATTAAAGCCATGCTGCTGCTCTCAAAATTATATAATGTTCCAGCCGCTCCATTGACTCAGTGACTTCCAAAAACTCTTCTTCTTGGCAGCTCAGTGGTAAAATCTAATTCTTTATTTCTTTCAGTTGGTTTTTTTAATGCAGCTCACTTTTTTGCTTGTGGACAAGCAAAAGTTCACAACAAAGAGAAAAGAGAGAGTAAACTTTCCTGAGGGAACCAAAGAGAAGACTTTTTACAGTGACCAACTAGGGACGAAGAGAGGTTGTTAGAAGTGGATTGGAAGTAAAGGCTGAAGCACTTTAACTGTGAAATGCTTGGACATTTTACTTTATGAGGCTGCTTATGTTGGGAGAGAGGGTTTTAATCCTTTGCTCCTTTCTCTCAACGCATTCTTGAAACCCAGCAGTCTGTGAGTGTGCAGTTTCTATGACAATACTAATTTTCTGCAAAGGCAAAATGAATCCAGTTATGATTGATGGCAAAGTACAGTCATTGCATAAGAAGCAGCATCCTTCCCCCAACACCTTTTGTAATCACATTTTGAAATTTCACTTTATATTCTGTATATTTGCTATTTTTCCAGCTATTACAGGTATTTTAGGAAACCTGTATAGCTACTGCAATAGTAAAGTCACTGAAATTTTGCTAAATAAAAGGCTGCCATATGATTTCAAATGGGATAATTCTAGGTAGAAAAGTCTATGCAAATCATTTTTTTTCTGTCATCTATTTACTGAACATTGTTATGAGAAGGTTGATACTTTTGTTGTGTTTGTTTAATATGTTTTAGGTGCCAAAGCCCACAAGACAAGCAGCAAATAGTTGTGCTTATGCACACTTCCATTGCATGCTGGAGTTTGTTTGAAATTAAGTAGAGCCAGCGATTCTCATTGGGTGTGGATGTAGTATTTAATTTCACTGAAATAGCTATCTGTATGTTTGATTTCAAAAGGCACCCTTTGAAAGTATGTGCTTACTAGAATTTCATACTTCAATGACTAGTGCTGGAGGAATCTTTGTCCTCCTTGATGAACATCTTTTGTTCTAGTCCTCAGGATATCATAGTTTCAAAATTAGTTAGGTCATTAGTTGTAGCAAGTGACTTATTCAGGGAGTTCAGCCATACTGCAGGTGAACAATCCACAAGCCCAAACTGATGACAAATGTAGCTTCTGCCCTAACAGGACAAAAACAAGCTTCCATGAGCTGTTCTTTTTGATCTCAGATGACAAAATGTATGTATCTCTCTGTGGGCTATTACTCAGATCAAAAATCAAAATAATATTAAAGGTAGCATAGTTTATGCTTCTTTTCTGTATGGAGAAGTATATATATATATATTGGCATGGGATGCTCTTTTCTATAAATACTCCTTTGAAAAAAAGTAGCAAACCACTTATACCAAAATTCGTGTTTAGAGCTGGAACTATTATCTAAAAATTTCACAGCTATAGTCAACTGAAAGGTCATATTTCATTTCATTTGAAGAATGTTTCTCCCAATTCTAATTGCTATCCACCTGTGAAATGGTTAGTGTATTTCAACCTGCAGTAGAGTCCAGGACTTTTCAAAGTGTCAGCCACACAAACAGTAGAGACTTCATTTCAGGTCACAACTAGATAAACACATAATGGGCAATTTTCGCTAGGTAAAGTATTTGGAACAAGTCAGAATTAAAAATGGGCAATGATCTTTTGGTGATATAAAATTTAAGAATAGGAGGTTTTTGCTTAGGCTTCATAAGAATAGGGTCATTTTCCCTTGGTGCCAATATCTGACCACAGATACTAACTAAAGGCTGTAGAGCAGAAGTCACAAATATGTGGTTATACAACTTACCGAAAATGTTCATTTCCGGGTCCTGAATTGAACAGGTTCATTGGCTCTGGAGGAAAAAGAGTGGTTTACAGACAATCTCACCTGTCTCCTGTTGTATACTGTTAATAGTTGGCATAAATGTACAGAAAGGATTAGTGAGTGGAATAAATTAAAATTTTAAGTGAAATTATGTTAAAGCAGTATCACTAATATGTTGTGATACTGCTTTGCCAAGTCCTTGGGCTCCTTCTGAAGACTTAGTTGCAAACAGGTCCTCGTTTTCACAGGCTCTGTCACTATAACAAGTGTTCCTTGCATGTAGCTTTGCTGGCAGAAATGGGCACCTGATAAATGCACGGACTTTGTGGTAACACATTCTTATTGGAGACATTATTACTGAATTTATTCATAAGAATGTTTAGGGATTTTGTTATTTTGGGCAGAAAAGTTACTGGCAGTTTTCCCTGTTAGCCAATAAAGGACATGATGAATGTCAAGTAAAACAGAAAAATAAAGGAACTGTTTTATATGCTGTTTGCTACTACAATAGCTCAGCTGTATTTTTATGTCAATCATTTTCTCTTTCCATGAGAGAAAATTCTTCCCTCTGAAAAATGTATTGGTTTTAACTTTGCAAACAAAATAACTTTATGCATATTGTGGTGTTACGGTTTTAAGGGTCTTCATAAGGCACTTTATTAATTATATTGAAGTGAAAGTTCAGTCTCAGCTTTTGACAGTGAAGTGGTTAATTCCCATTGAGTTCTCCATTTATAGTACTTCTTCACCTTAAATTTAACATGGAGATATTAAAGTTTTTCCTTTAGAACGTGAGAATGATGGTTTTATTTATGACTTATCTTTCAAGCTCAGTGGAAAAACAAAATAGAAATGAGTGCCAAAATCAAAATTTACTGGCTCTGAGACTCATCAAATCCTGCATGATGCTCTCTTCTAAACACAGAGGTAATCCTAGGAAGCTGATGGCCACTCCTTCTCTGAACTCTACTGAACAGGGCATGTTGTATCCCAAATGATACTACAGGCAATATTGAAGCATTTGGCATTAAACTTTTGTACAGCAAACAATGTCATGCTCTTTAAAATGACGCTGGCTAGTGGTCCATCTGGAAAACTAGTTCAAAAGAGATTTGGCAAGCTTTTATTATATTATACTGGGGCTCTGTGGAAATGTGCCTCATGAGAGCTGAATTCTGATACAGATAAGCTTCTAAAAAAAATATTATCTTCACTCGGTCCCAAATACCTGAACATGATCTTTCATAAAATTAAATTTAACTGAGATATGCGCACTTGATTCTGTTCTGTGTTTGATATATTTTATATCTTTAACATGGAAAAATAGATGGTTTGAAGTCTGCGTTATCTGTTTTCTGCAGTCTGCCATGTTGCACGCATTGTTAACTTCAAAACCTCACTATACACTATATATTATCTTGTTGGCATATTCAGTAAAGAGTTATTTAAAAAATACAACAATCCCGCTGTATTTATATGAGCAAGTTAATTAAAATAAGGATTTTATTATCTAAAAGGGAAATGAGAAAAACAAAAATATCAATCTAACTTCTGGGCTTTCATTCCTGGAAATATTTCCAAATGTTCTACTGCGTGTCCACATTCTCTTCAGATTCTAAAAGACAAATATTTTCATCTCTGTCTCTCAAAGAGTTAAACCATTTGTTACTTCAATCTGTCAGATTTAATCTTACCTTTATAAGACTATCTCATTGTGATATACGTATAGGAAAGCACTGTAAAACAGGAACAGATTGTATTCCAGTGTTTCCATTAAATAGGTACACTTAAGCAGCTATACATGTCTATAACAAATATACATATGTGGAAGCTGTGATCAATTATACACATAGTCATTTGGTACATACATTTTTCATTCATCCTTGACAATCTTAAGCATTTTACCTAATAATATCTGTTTCCTTGAAATGAGATGTGATCTTTTTTTTTTTTTTTAATTATCCTTTCATATTTATTCTTGAATTCTCAGAATGCACAACATTCAGACATAGGCCTTAATAAATTTTTGTATATCTTATACCTAGCATATCTGGTAATATATTCAGTATATCTAAAGAGATGCTTTAGCTACTTAGAAATGAAAATTATCCTTTTTCTAGTTACATATACAAGAACTAATTTTAGGCACTGCTAGAACCAGAAATATTGAATGTTACCATGTCACTTAAAAGCTTAGAAATGTAATATAGCTGAGTGTCACAATTTCCCTATAAATTCCTATTCTCTGACTTAACCCTGAATATTAAATAAAACTACCGAGCTGCTGTGCAATACATCCACATCTGATCCCTTCCCCACCTTATTACATGAATTTCTTCTGAGCCAGATTAAACCTTGGGAAGTAAACCTTCTTGCTTTACCACAGGAGGGTGGACAAAATAGGTAGATAACAGACACTTTCCAACATTTATGTACTTCTGGAAAAAATAATGACATCATCACTTTCAGTTGAGGATTTTACATTATCTCAAAAGAGAAAAATGTTGACAAACACTGACTACTTCATCTGATAATCTTGCAATAACCCAAAATGATTTGTCGTTGTAGAGATCAATCTTTATATTTACTTTTTAGAATTCTAAGCTTAGTTGCCTGGATCTTTTTACACATGTATGCATGTGTGTATAAATTCCTGGTGGTTGTGTATAGAAGATTTAGCTATAAGGAAATCCCAAAGCAAGCACATGGAGGATTATTTTTAATTATTGTTCAGCCAAAATTTTTCACTATTTAATTTTGAGAAGAGTTCTTTCTTCTATCTAAAATTAATTTTTTTAAGAGTTCTTCTGTCTAAGATTTATTGTGCCACGTGGAGAAACTACATGCCGTCATTAAAGTATGGAACAAAGGTTTTAATTCTACTTGAAGTGTCGTGGTCTGTGAAGGTTCAAACTAAAAATCACTAAACAATTTCTGTTACACGGGTAGAGACTTGGTGAACTTTTAAACAATAATTTGCAGTCCTAAAACAAACTAGTGCACTCTTACGGTGAAATCCTGACCGCACTTATTTCAACTGTAAATCAGAATGCTTAAACAAGTACTATATGCCCGAAACATTATTAAAAACATACAGTATGACACATTGTATAATATGTCACACTATGTATCCCCTAGTGAAACACATTAACTGAGACAGGCAGTAGGCCTTCACATCTCATTTGAAAAGCTAGGGGAGAAGAGAAGTAGACTTTACTGGAATGGGGGGAGACAGAAACATGGACTGAGCAACATTGTCCAATACAAGCCACAGAAGAAATGGACGTTTAAAGCCACAAACAGGCCACTGAGCATAACAAGAATGCTCTTTTACACATAAATATACATTTTCTGCTTACAATGCCATATTATGGATAACATACATGACTGAAAATATGCATGTGTAAATATTAAGAGTTTATTAGTATAGTTACACTTTGGTGGGGACATGTCATGCAGAATAAGAATAATATGTGCACTGGGTCTACTATTTACCTTCCTCTGTATAGAAAGGACTCATATACAGAAGGAAGTAACAAAAAAAATAACGAAAGTAATGCTGATTACAATGTCTTGAAGAACAAAGATGGTGTATAAACTGTTACAGAAAATCCAGCTCAAACGCATGTGTGTGTTGACAACTTAAAAACATGCTCTGTGCAGAACTGAGAAGTGTCCATGATGAATATTAGTCAGAGTGCTAAGCTGAACACGACCCTTCTTGAAAAGCACAATTGCCAGATTCTGTTCAAATGGTGTATTTCTTGAGTGAAAACCGTATTTCCACTCCTATAGTCTTTGAGCAAGTGATCACACAGATAAATAAAATTCTATGTCATTGGGATTGGAACAGCGTGTCTCAAGATGGAATGCTGTAATTTTCGCACTTTGGAACTGCCTGTTTGGGATGAAAACAAGGCAGATTTTGTTCTGTGAAGATGAAATATCGTAATAATGATGGACAGAATATATAGATATTTCTCTTTACTGACTTTTTATGGACATGAAAAAGGACACATACGTCTGCTCTGTACATACACATTTGTGACACAATTTTAAAATCCTCTTAAAATTTTTAGACTTCATATGAGATGCACTTCTAACATATGTACTATATTCCAAACGTTTAAATCCACTGAAATGACTGCAGTCCCTTTCAATTAATAGAATCAAGAAAACTTGATAAAATGAGTATTTAGAGAAAGTGCTCAGTGCTTTCTCAAGGCTTTATCTTGAGAAAAAAGGAAGAAATGGGGGTGGGGAAGAAGGGGGAGAGAGATATTTTTTAAACTACAATACTTTCATGCTTCTGTTTAGATGGAAAGTCCTGCCAAATTTGTAATATACTTACTGTAATGTCAAACTTTGGTTTGACTTCAAAGCCAGACAACTTAAATGACAGTGCTGTAAGTCTGACCTCATACACCTTCACAAACTGGTTTATTCACTCACAGTTCAGAAACCAATACATAATTCATTACTCTCTGACTTAAAATGCAAATGTTAAGAATTTTTCCCCATTAAAGAAATATGTTAAGAAAATTTGAGAGTTGGTGTGAAGTCAAGTACTGCAGTATACATTAATGTGAACAACTTCATTTATTCCATCAGGGCATTAGCATGTCTTTGTAAGTGAGGACTGCAGAAGTAAGGCATGAACATTAATTCTGTGTCATTTTCAAGAAAACTTTTCTCACCAGTGCTGGACACTACTGTTAGCTGACAAAGAGCACATATGACTTACCAAGCATGTAAACAAATGGAAATCTGAGAGAGATATCCCAAATTATTATAGTTATCCTAATAATATATTGTTTAGTAATAGAAAAAAAAATCTCTTTTCCCTCCTCCCCCAATTATAGGGAGTAGTACCTGGCTCATGGTATTCTCCACTCTAATTAGTGATGATGTTTGTTTGGAAATCTATCCATACCCTGATTTACTTTGTCATCTATGAAAACTTTGAAGGATAGGTTACTTCGTATGTGATACTTGCCTTCATGACAAGTTTGTAGCTAACTATGTTTCTGTACAATTCTGCTTTGATTTTGACTTTCCTTTTTATAATTTAGCATTATGAACCTGTAGAAAATGGAGCAAGTTTGACGTAGAACAAATTTATTTTCTGCTACAATTATGTCAACAGTAAGACTGTCTTCTTTTTAGCAGAAGACAAAATCTAAGAATGCTGAGTTAAGAAATCTGAAAGCATTTTACTATCAATTTTAAGTTTAATTCATTGTTTTCCAACATTTATTTACAGTAATCATGCTAGGAAATTGAGCTGGGATCACTGGATAAACTCAGGTTTGTGGTTATAGGAACTTCATGTTTATAGCTTCAGTTTTACAGATTATTACTAGTAGCTGTCAAAGAGGAGACAAATGTTTCTTCCTCCTTACTCAGGTACATCAGATCATCTGTAGTGATCAAGGAGGAAGACAGCTACTTTCACAGAGATCTCTGAAAAAACAAGGTATCTATCTAGAGCAGAAGGAAAATAAATGGAGTCATGGCATTTTTCTTTGCTGACTGCAGAGGCTGGCAGATGCAGAACTGGATCATTTTATGCAGGATGCAGCAAATTAGAGGTCCTCTGCAGCATTATTTAGGACCTTTGGTTTGTACAGGACCCTACTAAGCCATCTTCACTGACGTGTATTCTCTTGGAGTCTGTAACAAAACCCACAAAGCCTATAAGAGCCTATAAGAGCCTATAAGAGCCAGGAATGATCTGAGTTTTATTTTGTGGGCCTTTAATTGCCATTTACTGTAAGTTCTGGAGTTCAGTCACACCTTACTTACATACATTTACATATTTATTTCCAAACATTACATATTTCTTTAAATACACTGTATTTAAGAAGGAGTGTGTAACAAGGCAAATTTGAAAGGTCATGTTTTTGATGATTCTCCTTTCACAAATGCAAATATTAGCAAGGTTATTAGCAAGGTTTTTAGCAAGGTGCTTGCAGATGAATTCCAAACCATAGCTGCTGTGATTATTGAGTTAGCAGTCAGATCAGACACTTCTACTTTCATTTTAGATGTCTGTTATTCCTCCATTATTCCTTGTCCAATTGTTTTCTTAACATTTGAAACTAAGCAGTTAAGACTCTTGCTTATTTGTCAGAAGGAAAAAGTTTCTATAAGACCATTATACCTGCAAACTGTGATGAGGATTACCCAGCAAAGCTAAGCTGAATAAACGCTGTCAGTGCAGTGAACCATTTGTCATGAAGTGATGATCTTCTACTGTGATATTAATTTGCTTTATACCTGGACTATGAAAAATCTAGAGGTACCAATCTCACAATTTTCTTTGCATTTGCATCATTTCTTCTATGCCATATCTACCTTCTCTATCATGATTGGCTTAGAGGACAGATTGCTGCTTGCTGCCTCACATGATAATGTCATTTATAAGTGTTTACATTTAAGATTAAAACAAGAAAAAAAAAAGCTGTTTTCTGATTGCCTGCTGTAATAGTAATTGCATCTGTCTACTGCACTGTTTGTTTCTCAGCATTTTTGCATATTCATAAGATACACACGCACAAATATATGCACAAACACACACATGTTTTTATGAGGGTGCATATGTGTATATATAGAGAGAAAGATACTAAAACATGCATATTATCCTATATATATATCTGTATTTATAGGTATGAAGTGGTCTATGTTAAGTCCCATAATGATCTTTTGCTCTGAATTTATACACCATTTTGGTGCCACTTAAGCTTGTGAAAGAGAGCAAAGATGTAGAATAGTTTGTTTTGGGTTGGGTTTGGTGTTGTTTTTTTTTTTATAAGAACTGTATTGTCAGTATTGGTGAGAGCACCTTTTCAATAATGTATGTTATTTGTCAGCCTGTGCACTAAAACTTGAATAATGCAGCAAAGTTTAACATACCTCCTGGAAGTGGATACTAAGTACTATCTGAAATGCACTTTTCAAAATAGAAAACATTGAAAACTGCGGAGTAAGTTTATAGCAGGACTCTAAATGAGCTGTAGACAAAACAGAATGTGGGAAAAGACAGTATGCAACTAAAACTTGGTATGAAAAAGAAGGGAAAAAAAATCAGATGTTTCTACATCATTAGTGCTACAATTGACTTTTCTATGTAATTTTTTTCTCTGAGGCCTATTTTTCTTTCCCTGTATTTGACAACTTTTCCTTCTCATGTGAACTGTCTTTTAACTCACTTTTCATGTTTTGCTTCATGAAGAACTCTTTGTTATATGGGATTTTTGTGGAATGCTCAAAATAAGGGCCTGTCTCATACATGAAGGGATGTATTTGCATATAAAAACCTAAATGGGCAGTGTTCATTGTCACCAATCCTCAATTCATTTATCTAACTGTAGCCACACAGCCAATGTGCTATTACAGGAAGACTTAGAAATCAGCTATGAAATATCCTGTCAGTATTTCATTTTAGGTCTCTATTAGCAGCAAGCATTCAACGAAGGCCGCAGTTGATTTCTATTGCTCTTACGCAGTTTAGGTATCCTGAGTTCATAATTAAAAGACATGAACTATGACATGTCAAATTCAAGGACTAGGAGCAGGGGCTGCAGTGCTCACGACCATCACCATGATCCTCAACATATGGTAGCCTACAAGCCAAGTCCTTTGCACTCCATGCATGGCTCAAATAATCTTTACTGCCCTTTTCTGAGACAGCTCTGGTAGAAAGATTTCCTTTTAGATCTCTAAACCTATGGATCCCTTCCTGAGGTCATAAATTGTTTTATTCATAAGTATTATTTCTCCCCAGCTGAGTAGGAAAGGATGAGAGATGTCTCCACCTATTTGTCCAAAAAGGGCAAGTCGTCCCTGGAATGCTCTGAGAACGGGATCCATCTCTTGAGTGTACAATGTTTCCTTGTGCTAACCAGGATTTATGCCCAGCTACTCTCCTTCTGCCAAATATGTTCATTCAGTAGTTAAAATTACTCCTGTCCATGCTTATATTGCAGCTTTAAAGATTTAGAAGCTGTATGATTTACTGCAATTTTTGGCTGTTAGTTTACATATTCTCATTTTAGAGTTTTACATGCCTGCCCTACTTACAAAGCACAGCAGGGTATTTCATGCAGATTTTTAACCTGATATTCCCCTGTTTTAAATACCTGCCATTGAATTTAAAACATATTTTACTATGGGTTTTCAGATTTTGTTTTTAATCCATAATGATACATACATATTGAAGAATATATCTCTCATATTCAGAAATACTAAAGCATAAAGAGCTCAGGAGGGCCAAGAGACCTCCTTGGATGGATAAGGAGCTGCTGAGGAAAATTCAAAGGAAAAAAGAGGATTATAAAAGGTGGAAGCAAGGACAGGCGGCCTGGAAAGAATACAGGGATGTTGTCCAGGAAGCTCAGGACCAGATTAGGAAAGCAAAGGCCCACTTAGAATTAAACATGGCTAAGGATGTTAAGGATAACATGAAAGGCTTCTATAGCTACATTGCAAATAAAAGACAGGCTGGGACAACGTGGGCCATCCCCAGAAGCTATCGGGAGAAGTGGCTACCCTGGATTTGGAGAAGACTGAGGTTCTTCATGACTTCTTTGCCTCAGTCGACACTGGAAACCGCTCTGACCACACCACCCAAGTCTTGAAAGGCAGATGCAGGGACAGTGAGAATGAGGACCCAGGGCCCACTGTAGGAGAGGATCTGGTTCGAGACCGTCTTAGGAAGCTAAACGTATACAAGTCCATGAGACCTGATGAGATCCATCGGCGAGTCCTGAAGGAGCTGGCAAATGAAGTTGCTAAGCCACTGTCCAGCATATTTGACAAATCATGGCAATCAGGTGAAGTTCCCGACAACTGGAGAAAGGGACATATTATCCCCATTTTCAAGAAGGGGAAAATGGATGAGCCGGGCAACTACAGACCAGTCAGCCTCACCTCTGTGCCTGGCAAAATCTTGGAGCGGAGTTTCCTGGAAGGCATGCTGAGGCACATGAAAAACAACAAGGTGCTTGGTGACAGCCAGCATGGCTTCACTAAGGGGAAATCCTGCCTGACCAATCTGGTGGCCTTCTATGATGGAGCTACGGAACTGCTGGACAGGGGTAGAGCAGTTAATGTCATCTAATGTTGATGTCTGATCTTAGTTTGAAATTGCAGAGAATGCACTGTCAGGTGAACGCCTTCTCTGCATTGATTCTAAAAGGTGACGTATTCTTTTGGATTTAGGTTTTGACTTATCAATGAGAGTAAAATGACTGTAGCAAATAGAAAATTTATGAGTGTAAGTCTAACAGCATTACTCTGTGGAGTAGAGAGTATTACATGACTGAAATAGCATGAATTTCTTCCTGTTAGAATTTACTGTTTGCTGTAAAGTACAGTTGCATTCTCATAGAACTATAGAATGGTGTGGGTTGGAAGGGACCTGGTGTGGGTAGGAACACTTTCCGGTACATCAGGTTCTCAGAACCTCATCCAACCTGGCCTTCAAAATGTTATGCATAGGATATTTCTCATACTTGCATAAAAAATGTGTTTCAGAAACCAAATACTTCAGAAAGGTATTTTAGCCATGCTAAATATCAATCCCCTGGTGTATTGACTGCTTCCAGCCCTGACAAGTCTTTGGTAATGTGTTTTTGGGTTTGGTCACAGATTTTTCCTTTTTGTTTTTCCTGCTTGACTGCCCTGGCTGGAGGAGATCATGTGGAGTATATGACATATTCTTCCATGTGCAGATTTCTCTCAGGGCAGCCGGACAAGTGGGAAGAGGCAAACTAGAACAGATCCTTTCAGTCCTCTCATGGTGACCCACGAGCAGTTTGCCAGGCAGCTCCACCGGAGCAGTTAACAGAGAGCCCCCAGCAGGTGCTATAAAGGGGGAGGATTACAACAGGGTGATGGACCATCACCATATCTGTCACTTCTCCTTGGTGTAACACTGTCTGCCGCATGTATCTCCAGCATTCAGTCTAATGCACATGTATCAGCAAATGGATCCCTGTTGAATGATCTGTAGTGTTCTTATGAGCCATTTGGGCAACATGAATGGCATAAAGCAGGCTTGAACCTGGTTTTTGAGTTTCGCTGAAAATTCTCCAGTTTCTATTCAATAACCACGTGCACCACATTCTTGAGAAAAATGTTAGAACCATGCATTAAACTGACGATAGACAAATGATTTGGAACTTTTGATGAATTCAGGGTTAACATTAAAGTCTCTAGTTTTTCCATATCATATAATAATTTATATTCATTTTTTAATAGGAGATCCACATCCTTTATGAATATTTTAATGCACCTCTTTATTAAAAAGGATAATTATAAAATGTTGATTGCATGGGAGTTTCAAAGGGCTGGAATGACCTGTGGATCCCATACAGGCTTCTTCATAGGGAATTATTCTAATAGCTCCAAGAAGTTTTGGACTGAATCCTGAATCCTGAAGCGTATCTTTAACCAAACACATGCTAATCCACTATCAGATTAGAATAATTTATGTGGAAGGTCATCTAGATCATTTATGGTTTCTTCTGTAGATCCACATATAAATTTCTAAATTTCAGTGTCATCTAGTGCATAGAAAATAGAAACTTTAACACCAAAATGCTAATGATCCTGAGTCTGTATGCCTGCCAATTCTTGCCTATAATGGGACAAATGATACATCCTTTACTGACCTACTTGGAATAAGCACTATGTAAAAGCTAGGCATCTTTTATTATTTCACTATATGCAGTTATATGACCTCTGCTGAAAAACAGTAGGTTTATCTAGAGTCATTTTATTAGGAGAAAAGAACCTGGTTTTCCATTTCAACATAAAATTTTCTTTAACCTAAGATACAGGCTCCACAGGTTTTCAATAAAGATATATATAATACTCAATAAAGATATATATAATACAATGGAAATTTATTATCACAAAATCCACACTGTTGTTAAAAAACATTACAGGTAAAAATAAACAGTGATTATATGTAAAGACAGGAGATAATTATTAGTATAACCGGAATCTTAGCAGCTTAATTAAGAGTTAGCCAACATGTAACAATGAACAAAAAGAAGAAAATAAGGAACATAAGGAAAAGGATACAACCATGCAAAAAAATAAAAAAGCAAACCAAAGTGAAACCTCAAAATTCCTCAGTAATATTAATACTGTTAGAATTACATCACACATTTCCACTCTGCTAACCCTTTTTTTTTGATGTTCTGTTGACCCTTCCACATCCCCTCAGGATCCTTTCATCTGTTAGGGCAGCATGAGGCGAGCCACTAGCACCCGGGTCCTTCACGGGGAAGACTGTAATGTTGATATTGCTAGTTTCTTCTTCACTTTAGGAACTGCTGGGGGCAATTAATTTATATGCTCATCATCTTCTACATGCTTTTTATTCGTTGGTCTTCAAGTCATAGAATCATAGAATCATAGAATAGTTAGGGTTGGAAAAGACCTTAAGATCATACAGTTCCAACCCCCCTGCCATAGGCAGGGACACCTCACACTAAACTGTAACATCCAAGGCTATGTTCAGCCCGGCCTTGAACATCGCCAGTGATGGAGCATTCACAAGTTCCCTGGGCAACGCATTCCAGGGCCTCACCACCCTCACAGTAAAGAATTTCTTCCTCATATCCAATCTAAACTTCCCCTGTTAAAGTTTGAACCCATTACCCCTTGTCCTATCACTA
>JARCZZ010046541.1:0-13557 GCA_030323915.1 Brotogeris chrysoptera
TGGCTGCCCCATCCCTGGCAGTGCTCAAGGCCAGGTTGGACACAGGGGCTTGGAGCAAGCTGCTCCAGTGGAAGGTGGCAGGGGTTGGAACTGGATGAGCTTTAAGGTCCCCTCCAACACGAACCAGTCTGGGATTCTATGACGATCCTGTGGGCTGGATATGTATCGTTTCTCTAAACAAAAAGGCATCAAACACTTGAAGAACCTAAAGAGGCCTCCACAGCATTAAGTTGTGCTGTGCCACTACTACGTGGCCACACTTTTGCAGGGCAGTTATTGCCCTTTCTTGGTGGAGGAAGGAGAATGAGCACTGCTACGGGGGGGTGGGGGGTTGGGGAAGACAGGGGCTTGTGTTGTTTCTGAGGCTCATCTTTTTGCCAGATTACTTGAACAACCTTTCCTGTGTCTATGTCTTAATGCGTGGCTTTGTGGACGGGACTGAACTGGTGCTGGTTGCTCTGTTCATTCAGAGCCGTTTAATGATAATAATAACCAGTCCACATAACCTGTTGATAGCACCTCTGATCTTCTCTTCAGACAAAACTCATCCATCAGGGTTCTCCTTTTTGCTATCAGTCTTCGTCGACATTCCTCTTTTTCCAATCTATCCCTGAGAAAGAGCTGGGACCAGGACGTGCTGCAGTGATTGTGGGGATCACGCCGGCTAGTGACCGCAGCACGAAATGCACTCCTCACCGGCAGCCGGCCCTTCCTGCCTTTCTTGTTTCCCTTTTTCCAGCTCCCCCCGCTGACGTTTGTGTGGAATAAGAGAAAATTAACGAGTAAATCATAGGAATTTAAAACGTCTCCAAGGCAGATGGATCCTATTAGCTCCACTTCTCAGGCCACAGTAGTTTTCCAGGGCTTGGGACAAAGTTCTGAGCAGTCAGATTTGCAGACATGGATTGATGTGGCAATTACAGGCAGCAAGTCAAGTGTCAGAGAAGATCCATACCAAGGGAAAGAGAGAAAATCTTTCATTTCATCTTCATAGGAGGGGTAAATCAACAGGGTTAGATCAAAAAATTGTCCCTAGATTGAGAATACAACAAAATAAAACTGACAAAAGCCCCAAACCACCTTTTTTTTTTTTTTAATGTCCCTTTTATATTCTCTATAAGAAAATCTCTTCCCCCAGAACCAGAACAATCAAGTTGCCAAAGTGCTGGATGCCCCTGGGATAATTCTTGTGAGATACCTAGGTTTTCAGCTGTCAGTCAGTTCTCTGAGTCCCTGCGCCAAATCCTCAGGGCTCACAGCTCTGGGCCAGTTTGGTAGCTTGAACATGGTGCTGTGATGCCCACACATACCCAAATGGCACAGTTACAACAGTCATATCCTCCTAACAGTGGCTGAACTGACAAAAACCAGTAGTAGGGTCTAAAATATTAATCAAGTGGGAGAACTCCTTAGTTCTCCTGAAGCAAATACCCCTTATTCTGCAATACAAGCTGAAGGAGGAAAGTACAGAGGGCTGATGGATGCCATCTCTCCTGTGGGCATGTTCCCAATATCACTGTTTGCTTCACTGTTTGGTCATGTCAACCCAATGCTTGGGACTCGCTCTGCATTGCACAGCAGCTTGTCTTGTACAAGGCACAAACAGTTTTAGCTTAAGCTACAAGACCAGTCCAAGGGCTGAATCAGAAGGAGCAAAGTAATGTTCGAAGGATAACATCAGGGGATATTGGACATGACAGAGATTAAAATGTGTTTCAGGGAGCTTCGGAAGAGTTTAACAAACATGGATGATGTGACAGCAATGGATAGAGGAATTTTGTACAACCTTTCAGGCAAAAATCCAGCTGTCAAAACCCTTCAGCGCGCTCTTTAAAATCTTTCACACAAATCTCACTCTTCTGCCAAGACAAACTTTTCCCTTTGAAAAGCAGAAAGCGTTTTCAAAGCACCTTTCTCCCATCATTTAGTTATTATGATATTTACACATCACCCGAGACACTATGCCCTTGACTTTGCTTGCATCAGTAGTGACTGGCAGAAAATGAGAGGCAGAGAGATGAGCCAGCCAGGATATCTGCTGGTGTATCTCCCACTGAGACAAAGAAAGGTGATAGTGTTCATTATGTATAAGTGGAGCAACAGTAGGACCAAAAGGATGATTCAGTTCCTCTGAGTGGCAATGGTCTGGACCTTGAAAACCAAAGACAAAGCATATACATGAAATCTTTTCCTTTCATCTCTATCAGTTGATGTAATAAAGTAAAAATTACATGATTTTTCCTCACAAAGCTCACTGATGTCTTGTGCCATTAC
Source organism: Brotogeris chrysoptera (assembly GCA_030323915.1). NCBI lineage: Eukaryota > Metazoa > Chordata > Aves > Psittaciformes > Psittacidae > Brotogeris > Brotogeris chrysoptera. Next base: position 2,275 of record JARCZZ010046541.1, read on the forward strand.
ATCTGCAAAACTGTTCTACTGTGACTTATCATTCTGGTGCTGTAGGAAGAGTGAAAACTTGTATAGGAACTATAGAGTCCCAGACTGGTTTGAGTTGGAGGGGCATTAAAGCTCATCCAGTTCCAATCCCCTGTCACAGGCAGGGACACCTTCCACTAGACCAGCTTGCTCCAAGCCCTGTCCAACCTGGCCTTGAACACTGCCAGCAATGGCGCAGCCACAGCTTCTCTGGGCAAAGAAAGGTACAGAAGTTATGTGAAGGCTGAGAATATGCTTTGGAACAGGATCATAAATTGATTTAATAGGTTTCACTGGTAAAAGAAAATCCTGAGAGGTGAAGTAAATAGGTAAGTACATTCCTGGGGGAGAAATCCAACATCGGGCCATGCTGAGCTCCTCAGTTCTCCAGCAAAGTAAGAAGAAGCGGATAGCTCTGAAGCTGAAGAAATTGGAATGAGAAATTCTCTGTTGCTGGATGTTTTCACACGAAGCCTTTACTGGAGGAGACATATTAGGCAAACAGAAATTATTTGATTCAGAATAATTGGGTGAAATGTAATGGCCTGGCCCACATGAAATGTTGGAGTAGGTGATGTAGTGATCCCCGTTGATCTTAGCATCACCATGCTCTTGTGGCTGCCCACACCATGCAGAGCTGTCTGATAGCTATGCAACCAAAGAGTGGGAGTGGAGGCAGAGGTTAAGTGACTTGCCTGAGGTCCCATCATGGAGCAGGAAAACAAAACCCTTGTCTCTTAATGGCCCCCATCTCCCCTGTGTGCTGCCTTGCTCTGTATTTCCAACTTGGTCTTCTCCTCCACACATCCTGTTGGGACACTAAACCCAGAAAAAGGCAGTTCAGGAGATTAGCCAGAAGGTCTGACGTAGTTTCCTGTTCACATAATAACTTTCCGAGCTAATGAGGCTGTTGTCCTATCCTTATAATGGTAATGAATGGAAAATCCTGAGTGTTAATGTCCTCAAGCAGATCAGGATCAGTGGCTGGACTTGATGATCTTAAAGGTCTTTTCCAACCTAGTTGATCCGATGATTCTACAATGTGTGTATTGGTAGCTGGAATGTTAGGTAAGATATCTACATATCAGGTGGTGCTGATGGACCCTCTGAAAGGTCCAGACTCCCACTGGTTTTGGCAGAATATGTTAGGCCAATGCATGCTGGTTTACAGAGGGAGTTGTGTGTCTTTATTGCCATAAATCTAATGGGGAAACTGAGGCACGGGGTGGCAATTGACTTTTCCAAGGTGTTACAGCAATACCCTAGCGGAGCTGCATGCAGCAGCTTTGGCAAATAGGCCTGTTCTAGTACTTGCTGCTATCTGACTGACAAGAACTCTGGAACTTCCCCAACAGAAAAAAGGAACCAAGCTGAATAATTGAACTTCTATGAGACATCTCTGACTGAGGTTTGGGATTAGTCTGCAACTAGTTTGAGAATGACTGCTATTTTTATTTATTTCTATTTCCCTTGTAGCTATTTCCCATATCTTACAAATTAAAGGTAGCAGATATTCCTGATAGATAAATGAAGTGTCAGTGTCAAAGAACAGGCAGTAAATAACCGCCTTAGGATGAATACTTCTTTGTCCACTTTGGCTGAAAGGCACTTTTGTGGCCTTTTTCTTGGTTTAAAGCTAACTGATGCTTCAATTTCTGTGTATATCAGTTCTGTGGTGGATCAGACCTTTGAAGGTGCCCCCATCTCCTGTGAAAGGCTGGCTGGTGGTGTGGGGCAGCCAGTACATCTCCAGTCTGGCAGCTACTGAGTTGAGGAGACCTGCTGCCTTCTGCTGAGGACTATGGCTTGTTTGCCCTTGGGAGTGCATAGGATCTGCTGGCTTAGCTTGGAGAAATAAAGACTGTTGTGGGCTTGAAGTTTAGGGTTCAAGGAAGAATTCTCACCACTTGAGTGAAATGAAGATCCAGCAATAGGAAAGAGGGAGAAATTGGGCAGCTTTGGGAGGCAGTCACAGAGAATAAGAATTATATTTATTGCTATTATTATTATTGTCTTAAATTTATTTTGTCCGCAAGGAGAGGAAGGAACGTTATGTTCTGGAAGGATTACACACTACACAACTTGCAGGAAGAAAGTGGCTCTTGAAAAGCTGCTAACTAGGTTATGGGTGAGGAAGGGGATGAAAAAGATCACAGATCCATGTAAAACTGCTTATTCAGGCTCAGCACACCCTCTTACCCCCCCATATAACGGCAGTGTGAAATCCAAACCCATCAAAGCCAAAGCACAGATGTTTAAGCACAAATGAAGGAGAATAACCTATGATAATGTGCTATCTCTTTTCAGGTCTCTCCATACTATTTCACATCATTAAGCTCCCAGAAATGGTGTGTTAGGACATGGATGCTGCATGACTGGATCTGGAGTGCACCCACAGAGGAACTACAGGAAGGTATTTACAATATGGGCGATGATCCCTTTAGGCATACCCTGGGTTTCGCCCCACAGTTTTACTCTCAGTCCCCACCAAATGCCCAACCAAAGCACAGGCTTTAATCCTGGAAAGTGGAAGCACTCATGGAGTGCAGCCCTGGTGAACCAGTACATCCTGTACAGATGATGTTGCTGAGGGGCTGAGGACTGCCAGCAGGAGCAGCCTGGCTCCACAGGGTCTTTCTCCTGAATTCCTCTCATCAGACTATTCATAGTGAATAGTTTTGACTCAGTGTCCTGCACAATGATACTCACCCAGCAGTTTCTCAGAAGATGCTTCAAAGCCTGACAGGCATCACTGGAGCTGTTGTCTTCTTTTCATTTCTTTTTGTAAACTGACTTGAAGCCAATATCAATATTTATCTGCAACTAGGGAAGTGTTTTGCTGCCAGGAATTTCAATGTTCTATTTTCCTCTAACTATAAATGGGGCAATTGCTAATGAGAATATTTCCAAAATGAATGAGTGGAACATTAATTTCCCCTTAGCCCCAGTCTCTAGTCATCCCACAAGTAACCCTTTACATGCTTTAAAGTCTTATCTGATGGTTAAATTGCAGGATCCATTATAAAATCTGATTTTATTAAGATATTCTGGCTATCGCTATCCCTCAGACTTTAGTTGTTTTGTCCACATTAACTCTGGTTGATGGGTGTATTTTTTTCTGTGTCGTAAAAGTCTAAAAGGTACCTGAAGAAACCATTTAGCCAGCCCCATGCCCAAGGCTGGATAGGCTGTACATGAACTGCTGTCTACAGAGAGCACTGACCTGCCTGCTCCCAGAAACCTGCAACCTTGACAAATCCACAGGTTCCTTCCACAGGTTATTCAGGGGCTTCAATATTGCTGTGCATTCCCTATAGTTTCAGCAAAGCGTCCTCAGCTACTCTTTAAACTTATGACTTGTCTTTACCATTATGGCAAACGTTTTATTCCCTTCCTTTTCTTCAATTACCTTCCACATACTTGAGCAGTGTTATCACGTCTTTCCTTTGCCTTCTCTTCTCCAGGCTTAAATAGATCAAGACTTTGCAATCTTTCATCACAGGTCACATCCTCTAGAGCTCTGATCATTCCTCTTGCTTTTCTTTGGACTTCTTCCAAGTGATCTTCCAGTCTTTCTTGATGTGCATCAAACAGAATACCCTGCCAGCTGGAGTCTGATGGCGTGAGCACACTGGCAGGTGATCTATCAGCTTACAGAAAACAATAAGGGGATATAAAATAGAGGCTGATGATTATATGTCATCTGCTCCCAGTATGTCCACTATCTGTTATTCTACTAAGTTGCAATGTATACTGGTGTGCCAGGTAACACTACAAGACCAGAGTATCCTGATGTTCCTTTCCACCTACACTTTGGCCAGCTGTGCTGTGATTAATTTCTAATAGTGGGAGGTGAGATGGGTTCCAAACCTGCTCCTTTGACACCATCCATCATTATTAACCTACTAAGCCAAATAACAATGTTCTTTGATGATAGCTCGTACCCCTGGAGAGGAAAAAGGTTGGAAGAAAAGTCGGAGAGAATGAGACGTTTTATTAATTGCCCCATAGCAACTTAGTGGGAGGCTGGATATTTTCCTAAACTCCCAAGCTGTTTTGTGCACACATCCTCCCCCACATTTATTTCTGCTTGGTACATTATTTCCATCTCTCCATTAAACTCTTGGTGTTGCCAGTTGCCAAGCTGCGATCTTGCACATTCTCCCTTGATGTTGAAAACAGGGTCATTTCTATGAATCACTCGGGCTGAGTTATCACATGCCAAGACTCTGGTGATGGATAGACTTTAATGGAAGCTGTGACTTCACATATTTATATGTATAGATCAGCCTCCAGCTGTGGAAGGATTCCCTCTTCTCTATCAGTTCAGCTTGGGATGTGATCTCACCAAATTTTGCTTTCTCATGGAAGACCTCCAAGTGAAGCCTGGATTACTGTGGGAAGCTGTGCTGTAGACTCAGTAGTTGCCCTCTTCCATTTCAGCTTCCAAGCCAGCCTCTTATTGTAAAGTTTGCACAGTGTCCATAAAAACCACCATGCTCATGGTAGAGGATTGAAGCCAAGTCCCTCAACACTAGTATCCCAAATCCCTGTAACTTTAGCCTGTAAAGTAGCAATTTAAACCAGCAGTTACATTTTTCTTTCTAAAACTCAGACCTAACATTATTAAACTAGTTCTTGATTTCCTTTCAGAGTTACGGCATTAGGAGAAATGACAGGACCAAGGTAGGTAATGCCATGTTTCCTAACATGCTTCATTAAAGCATGCACACAAATACCTCCTTGCATAACCAGCCCTAAGGTCTGGAGATGTTCCAGTCAAGAATGTGTCTGCAGTTCTCTGCTCTGTCTTGTCATTGAGCTGCTGCTGGATGTGAAGCTGTTCCACTTCTCTTTGGCCAGTTGATCAGTCCTTTAAAGCGGAGAAAAAAAGATGTTGTGGTTTAGAATTTTGTTTCTTTAGGATTTCTTGTCTTACTGTGATGTAAAGGGTAGGCACTATATTATTGTCTTTGGATAGGAATTTGCACAGTTTAAAGACCTGCTCTTAAACCACTATAAATTAAGTCTGGATTATCCGATGTTAACTTTATGGAAACTCAAACACTAACACTGGATGTTTGTAAGATTTTTATCAACATACATTTTTGGATTAACAGTTAATTTAAAAAAATCCCTCTGATGCTCTTATTTATTCAAGCAGATTGTGGGCAGGAGGTGAGATTCAAATACAGCCTCTCACTAACTCCACACTGAATTCCCAGTTACAGATCACCAGCATGAGTCCGTCAGTTACATTTACATGGAAAATTGCTTCATTAAAAAAAATTCTTTAAAGATCAAAATTGTTAATGATGGACATTGCAGAGTGGAAGGGAAAACCCTTCTCTGTCTGCATGCACCAATTCAGATGACGTGTCTCCAGTCCTAATAGAGGCTGAAGGAAATGCTGAGCTGTGTGTTTTCTGCAGTCACTCACTGTCTGCTGTGAGCCTCTCTGAAGGGATACATGCTGCTGATAAGCACTTCACCCATAGCCTTCAGCAATTCCAGATAACTGTGACTTATGGAATCAGAATTTTATAGGAGATCCTGACATTCAAATCCAACCCTCAACTTACTCAAAAAGGCAGGAACTCTCAGTTTTAGTTTTTACATCATGCATATCTAGCTTACTCTTTGGCATTTTGGCCATCTTTTCCATTCTGGAATTTTCTCTTCTCATTAAAACATCTTTATTCCATCTACTCTGGGGACAATGCGTTAGACAAACATCATGAAAACATCCCTGCTCTTCAGTATTTGCTAGACAGGCTGGAAGTTAATGCTTCCTCCACGCAGCAGACAGTTTATGTGTATCTAGAACAGCCTTGGCTTCCTTTGGCTGTAAGATACCATATTCTTCCCTGGTCTCAATGCCACGCACGTTGTATGGCTCTAAACTTCTAATGGCATCTGTTGCATGTTCTTGGAATCTATATGCATTTGTTGGCATTCCTGGGGATTATCTCCAAGGCAGATACATGCTGGGGAAGGACCAAGGCCTGGTTTAGATAAAGATGACTTCTTTACCTGAAACAAATCTGGTCTCAAGCCCAGAAACCTCTCTGAACTTGAAGCTAGAGATGTCATAAAGCTGAAGAAATATTTGAAAGCACACAGAGTAAGTTTTCCCACCCTATTGAAGTCCGTTGCAGAAGTTCCTTTGCCATCAACAGCAGCATGAACAAGCCCTGTCAGAGGTGAAGGAGAGCTTCCAGCTTCTCAGGAGGGCTCATTGAAAGAGCATCTATAAAGAAAAAAAAGGATGTGATTCACCCCCTGAGCTCCCCAGAGTCATCCAAGCCTGAGCCACTTCATGTGCAGAGGTAGATTAATTGGAAAGCATTAATTAATAATTTAAAAATAAGATGATCCTTGGCTCTGTGCTCATCCCCAGTAGGTCTCTCATACCACTGATTCAGCCAAGCCATTTCCAACATGTGGGGTTGGAATTGAGGTACTTGAAACACAGACGTACTTGCTTGCTTCCATTGTGGGAAATAATGCACAAAAACACATAGCCAGATGGAATGAAAATACAAAGAGCATAGATCAACACTACTACTTTGGGTCTGAGCCTGTTATTAAATCCTCACATGCCTCCATATTGTTTACCAGCACTTTGGCTAAGCTTGGAGCTTGCTTGAGGATCAAGCTTGAGGGTGTTCCATGGTTTAGCATGTACCATGTACCCATTCATGTAAGTGGGTGAGTGCAGTCAAGTATATTCCAGTCCACCAGCAGCTATCTCCCTGCATGGTCATCTCTTATTTTAGATTCCTCTCTCTCCACCAGAACCCAGGCCATTGGGAAACTAGAAGTGGGAATCTGCTGCAAAAAGCAGCAGAGCATCCTCTGTACTTTTCATATGGGAAACTGCACTCAGCTGGATGACCAACATCTTTTGAAGATGGGATACGCTGGGGCTGAGCATTGTGGACCAACCTCAAGTTGTATTTGCAAGGATATTTTTTTTTTAATCCAAATTGTAATTTGGATGCATCTAAAATCTCACAGTGACATGGAGATTTTCTGAGGTTGTATGTGGAGAGTAGATACATATGATCTAAGTACCACAGTGAGCTGGAGATTTTCATCATCATTAGGTAGAACCAGCTTGCAGGTTTTGACACCCTAATAGCTCTTCAGGGACTCAGATGACACCTCTCTCTGGGCCTTTAACATAAATCCCAGTGTCAGTCTCCCCAGTGACTATAAGTGGTGGCAATCCACAGGGCTCTGACTTCAGTTCTAACAGTCTCTCTACAGTTTATTTGCAAAGCTTTTTGGTTTGAAATGCCAAAATGAATCAGAGAAGAGATCCTTTACACAGCACTGAAGAAGTTAAAAGAGAGTAAATTAGGGGCATGTCTTTTCCCAGTGAGTCTTTCAGGACTCCTGGACTACATCACCATGTAAATGCCTTTACTTAGAGTTATGATTTTGGAGACCTTGGCCACTCGCTCAAAGAGTACCTGGCTTTTCTTATACAATACATAGCCCTTTTTGGTGCTGTATAGAAAGCACTTACGATTCTTTGTTGTCTTGTAACAGTACAAATGACAGGATTGCAGACTCTGGCTTTATTTTCTGCTGTGCATCTTCCAGCACGAGTGACATGTTTGAAACTTCAGGATGTCATTTTATTCCATTAGAGTCACACAGCTATATGAAAGGCAGTGTTGTTTGTTCCAGTTATAGGATTGGTCCATGGCAGATAAGTATATAGTCAGGTATCTTCCCAGCCCCATGAAATGCCAGCAGATGACTCTCTCTCAGCTCAGGCTCTGGTTGCTATAAATGATTATAAAGAAACAACCCCGCATCAGCCTCAGACATGTCTGAGATTTCCCATCTCAGACATGGGAAAATGTGTTAGAGCCATGCATGAACTTCCTCATAGGTGGGAAGTTTGCATCTCCTTAACCAGCTGTAATGACCTTGAGCATATTACCGTTGTAAACAGTTTAAATAAATACTCTAGTCCATCTTGCACTGCTACGCCACTTGGCTTTTAGCTCAGTTCTCTCTTCCCTTCCCATGTGTAGCCTCTGCAAAAGAACAGATGCACCAGTACCAGTGCTATAGCGGATTAGAGCAGGAATGAGTGTAATATCCCTTGGTACACTCCACTGCTGACAGAGGAAAGTTAAACCTAAATATAAACCACAGTGTTGTGGTTTGTGCTTTCTGTCCTTCCCTTTTTCCAATGATCAAGGGTAGGTGGAGGTACTTACTTTTTTCTTACTGTTGCTGTTGCATTTAAAACTCCAGAGAGGAAGGGATTTACAGCCCAAGCAAAGCTCTACTTAGAAGCTGGTTTAAAGGATCCCTAAGAATTGTTTCCAAGCTTTTAAAATATATATTATTATCTTTCCCCACTCCAGAAAATTGATGAAGAAAAAGACAAAGCATTCTCTCTCACACAACAGTTACTCTCAAACACTGTTCCCTTAACTGTGCTTTGGATTACTGGCACCTCTCCCATTTCCATCTCCTGCCTGGCTCTGCAGCGCCCGGGGGACTGTGTTATCATGATCAAGTGAGGAGGAAATTACAAAGCTGGCATCCTGTAATATTTCATGCAGGAATCAAATGCTGCTTTACCATGAAGTCATTGGTTTCAGTCTGTACTTCTAATGCATTTCAGTAATTTCAGTTACAGGATACAATTTTTAGACTGGAAAATAGATGTACATGAGCTGAAGTGGATGTGATCCCATTTGGGAAGAGAACTCCATGTTTCTGTGAGACAGCTGTCAGGAATTCACATGCCTCCAGAGACTTAGGGTCTTTCTTTCACTCCGAGCAGTGGTAGGTGTTGTCAGGATTTGACTTCTCAGTTCCCATAATGTTGGGTATCTCGGCCCAGCAATGTGCAGTAAGAGAAGCTGACAGTAATCCCTGCTTGTGGTAAGGTGTCTTTGGTATTTTAACTAAATCCTCTTGCTCATTGAACAGGGATGTTTCCACTTGTCGCTTGGCTAGAGGATGGTAACCAGATATCTGCACCTTGGATGAGGCAATGAGGCCACCCATTAATTCCTGTTGGGATGTGCAGCCAGACAGATCCGAATAGCAGATGCAGAGTGAGTGCAGTGAGCACGGAGCAGTGACCTCCCCTTGCACAAACACCGTGGTTCATCCGAGTAGGCACCATGAGCATTCCTCTAGGATGTCCAGATACTCACAGGCTGGCCTGAGCTGGGAGTTCTGCAGGAATCCTGGAAAGTCACCCAGTGCCATTGTGCTTGGATAATTGCTGAGGCAGAGAAAGCACATGCAGCTGGGCTTTCCCAGACACAGGGTAACCTCTCAGCTGCTACATTTAAGCCGCACATTCAAAGTTCCCTCCCTATCCAAGTTTCTCATTCACTATAAATAGGCAGTGTTGGCTTCCCTCAGACCGCTCTCAGTGAGGACAATTCATTCTGAAGGCAATCACATTTGCTGATATCCCTGATGAGGCTGTCAGGAATTGATGCTGGTACTTGGATCAGTTGCATGTCTATTAAGAACAAGCTCCAAATTCACTTCCTCCAGGCTGAGAGCCAGACCCACTGACAGACGGAAGTGCAGGCTCTCTTAAGCAAGACCAGCCCCACTCCTTCAGATCCACCCTAAATTCACAGTTTGCAGGGGAAAGGCACATTCAGCACCCTGTGGCAGTTGTTGGATGACTCCCAGCCCTGCTGCCAAGCTTCACCTACAACCTAGAGGCAAAAGGACAGCTGATGCATTTAATTCTCTGCTGACAACATGGAAGAGCAGATTTTCAACAAAGGTTCAAGCTTAGGCTAGATCCCAGCAGCTCCCATTTGTAACATCTCATGGGCACTGTCTGGATTTATCTGACATCTGACCTTGAAGCTCCTGAGAAGCCAAAGTGACAAATAAGCTCTTTGAAAATCTTCACTCCCTCTGTAACTAAACCTTGCTGTTTGCAGCATTTCTGATAAGCTCAGAGAGGCAAGTGTGTTTGGGGCTGGACTCTCTGTGAGGTTGGGGGAGGATTTGAAGGACTATTACCTTCTGCTGCTGGTTTTGCTTCTTTCTCATGGGATGACACAAGAGGCAGTACCCTTCACCCCCAGCCACACTGGGAGCTGGCTCTGCCTTTCTTCAAATGCAGGCCTGTGGTTGACATAATGTTCTGCAAAAACACAAGCCCATTCCACTGGCCTGCTGGAAACTGCTCCTCTTTGTGTGGCTTAAGAGACTAAACCCAAGATTTTTGTCAATAGAATTCAGAATAGATGGCTAAAATCATCCTGGTTTATTTGGAATCCATGCCCTGCCTCTGACTACTTTTACATTTTACTGTAATTCAGAGGACATTTACCTGAAGAGGGGAAGAAGCCAACAAGGAATAACTCCAGAAATTGGTTTTATACCTCAAGGAAAGTATTATTTTTTAAGTTTCTCCAAAATTACACATTGAGGACCTTCCTCAACAAGCTGATGTTAAGGCAAACATTGGGAAGTTGAAACTGGAAGCATCTGGCCTAGGTTCAAAACTGCAGGGAAGTGCTGCAGAGCCAAGCCGAGGACAGGGGGAATTCACAGAGATAACCTACAATGACATCCTTTATTCTCCAGAGCTGACACCAGTCCTCAAAACCAGGAGAGACTGCTCCACAAAGAGGAGCCTTGAATAGGAGAAGCTGGTGTCTACGACTGCTTTGGCTTGACACAATTAACAGAAGCCAGTTTAATGCCTCTATGAGTGACAGTGCTCTCAGCCTGGGATTGCTGAAAGCAGCTCTGGTGTAAGTTGTCCCCCCCTGCAAAGGCATCCCAAACTCGTTTCCAGGGGTTGATTTTTATCAATGTGAAGGGTAATTCCCTACCTGTTAGCAGCTATTCCTTTTGGACTGCCCTGCTTACCTTTTCAGATAGTGTATTTAAATACATTTTCCAGCTGGGAGAGATTTCAAAGGGTGAGAGGAAGACTTTTGGGGAAAGGACGAAGATCTAAGGAAAATCAGTTCTGTGGCTGTAGGAGAGGCTCTGAAAGGGAAGAACAGACTGGGCTGGAGGTTTTATTAACCATGTATTATATTTAGTTATGCACCCCCAAGTGCACATAAAGGCTGTAATAATCCTTTTGAGTGTCTCCAGCTCCACTCCTGTGGTAGTTGTGATACAACACTGTACTGATAGGACAAGGGGTAATGGGTTCAAGCTTAAACAGGGGAAGTTTAGACTGGATATGAGGAAGAAATTCTTTACTGTGAGGGTGGTGAGGCACTGGAATGGGTT
>JARCZZ010046542.1:0-18906 GCA_030323915.1 Brotogeris chrysoptera
GGCATAGCATGAGACTCAGAAAGTCCTTGGCCAGACAAAACACTACCAAGCAGTAACTGAAAACACTGGTGTTATCAACGCTGTTCCCAGGCCCAAAAATCAAAACCACAGTGCTGCACCAACTACCAAGGAGGAGAAAAAATGACTGCAACTGCCAAACCCATGGCACATTTATACTAAATTATATTTTCACAGAAGTAGTATTATATCTTTAAGCAAAAGATGCACTTAAAACATATTAATTCAGTAAAGATATGTCATAAAATTAATTTAATAATGTTGTGTTTGCATTTCATATTGTTGCACATTTTAGCAATAGCATTATAGTCACAGTTTTGAACATGAATCTTTCACAATCTTTTAAAGGCTAAAGACAACATCCGTATTTTAATTCAAAAGTAAATTAATGGAAGTGGTAGAATATCTGGAAGCCAACAGCCATTCATTTACTTATATTAAGGGCAAGAAAGCAGATAAATATTCATTTCAGTGAAGATCAAATTCTGTAAGGCTATGATTGCCCTAAAATGTGTGATACACAAAGCTTCTAATTAACTTTGTCTAACAATCATACACAAGGCTTGAATCTTATGAGCTGGAGCTTACAAGTCAATAACTGCGAGAAATACAAATCTTTGAAGGATGGAAAGCCTCTTTTTCTAGAATTGCCTTGCAGGGTGGGCAGGACCACAGGAAGTTATGACATTGGCTGTTTCTAATACTATAAGTGCAGGATGACTACTTACAAATGCATACTCCTGCACCCATGGAGACACTGTCAGTTTAACATCCCGTGCTGTTCAATGCTCTCTGCAGCACTAGGTACGTCATTTATGAAAAGAGAATTAAATCGTGCCTTTGATTGTGAGCAAATCGCTGAAGTGATAGCCTTTGATAGCAATCCCCAGTGAAGTAAATTTGCCTGCTAAGAAACAAGGGCAGAATTTAGCTGAATGTTAGAGCTTTAATTCTGAAGACACATGTTTTCATTGATAAATTAAATAATTGATTATATGTAAACACAAGTTAAAATGTTAATTACTTAGTACTTTTTAAAAGGAACTTATCACTTAGCACAAGTGTTTTGTTCTCTAATGTAAAATATTATAATTTTTGTCTAAAATTACACCTGATCCAGACAAAACTTGGTTTAATTATAATGACAGCTTGAAATCTACACAGAACAAGCTGAATTTCAGTAACATCATTACAGATCTAACAGAGACTGCACAGAAACTTTGCAGATCTAACAGAGACTGCACAGAAACTTTCAACAAGCTAATATGAGTATGCTTGTGTGAGAGAAAAATTAATGGAGCATCCTGCATTACAGAGTCCTTGGGGAGCCCTTGATCTGTCAAATTACTGACATGATACTCTGTTACTGCTTCACTGGAGCCCTGATGCCCTGTCATATCAATATATACAAGGGAGATGAATTTCAGAAACAAAGCACTGAAACTAGAACTGAACAGAATTTGACAGTTAAATGCTTATCCATTAGGAAAAAAAAAATATTTATTTTGCTATCTGATTATCTAACAGGTACCAGGGACAAATAGTTGGAAGATTTTTAAATTTCCTTTCCCAAAATGCTCAGGTAGCAACCTAGCAGGACCTTACAGTTCATGTCCAGGTTTGACCTAGTCTGCCTCCTTGCTTAAGAACAGTAGATCTAGTTGCTCTAGCCTCAGAACCTCTGAACCTTATGGGGTGAAAGAAGAGAGAATTAGACCATTTTGGAAAGCTCTGAAATGTCAGTTCACTCTTTTCTCCAAAGAAAATTTGGGAAATCCTGATTAACCTGGTCCCTTATAAAAAACAAAAACAAAAGCAAAAAAAAGAAAATAACCACACAAAAAAACAAGCAAACAAACAAAAAAACCCAACAGAAAACCCAAACCCAAACAAAATCAAATACATGTCAATATTCCAGTATTCTTCAGAATTCCTCATAAAAGAGACTCTTCCAGTTGTCACTGAGAAATTGTAAAGTTTGAGGAAATTAGGTACTGCGATATCATGTAAATGTACTACAGGCAACTGAGGGCTATGCCTAAATTAACAATATCCACTTGAAAAAAGCAAATGTGGAAAACAAAACAGCTGTGCGGTTATGATGTGTGCCCTCTTTGTTTCAGGGATTTCCATTCAAAGTAGTTCTAAGCAACAACCCTGGACTAAATGCCAGTTAGTGCTTTGGTTGTATACAGTGCTCCCTGAAATATACCCTATACTTTGGTTTCGTACAGTTACTGCACTTCACTACCACTAAGGTCATCAGGTATTAACTTCAAAAACATATTCTGTTCTAAGCTGAAACAGGCAAACAAACAATGTAGGCACAACCAAAGTTTCTATAAACATATTGCAGAAATAATAAAGATAAAACTTTGGGTTAGGTTATAGTTAACTGGAGTTAAGTTCAAAGTAAGGGGCAATACCCTGATCTTTGTATTAGCTTCTTGAGGCCAGTGCTGCTGATAGCATTAGTAATCTCAAAGTGAGTTGAAAGCAAACTGTAGTGAGGCATAGATGTTGTCTCACAATGATTTAAAAAATTATGTGCAATGCTATCTTCCAGTCACAGAGCTGAAAAGAAAGTTTTAGCATTTTTTTAAGACTAATCTGGATTTGATGAGCGGTTAACTTTTACCTGAAATTTTCTAGAATAGGAAAACTGAGTCATGGGAAGGAAACCGTCACACATGCCAAAAGTCACTTTGGAAAGGAGTCTAACTCATAGGTTAAATGGTAGAACAGAATTTGATACAAAAAGCTTACTAAAACTTAGAGGTAACAGGTGGACTTTCTTCAAATTAAGAGAGAATCAGTGACAGACCCCAGGTCAAAAATGTACCTCAGTATGGTCTGGCCAAACCACAGCTGAAAGTGGGACAGATTAAATAGCCATGAGTATTCTTACCCAGGACCAAGAGCATTATATAGAAAACACTGACACATTAGATCATGAGCTCAGCCCACCACAATACACTATTTCTTGACATTGGCTGTGTAGCATACATAATTAATCTATACTTTTAGCGAATGTCCAGAGAAGACACAGCTTTCAGTAGGACAGTGATGCGAACATTGTTTCTATGATAGAGATCTGACATCTGTCAAAAAGACGTGATGGCACTGTGGCTGTTCTGAGTCATTCACTGTGGCGTACACATGTGAATACATGAATACATACCCTTGAAGAAGCAAGTTTACTTACATGTAAATGCTGTCCTGAATTAATTTGTATCGAAATTTACACTTGCAGACCTTGTCCTCTTTCTCAGTTTCTTTCAGCACCAACTTTGCCATGAAAGGGTCTGTGACGGTTATGTTCCTTTCTACAGGTTTCACAATGAGCAAGATGTGTAAGGAGCAAGATAGGAGACCAGGATATATCATTAATAAACAATGGATTGTCGTCTTATATGGTAAAGTAAGACTTATTGACTCTTAGAGTCTAGGACTATTCATTACATGTTCAAAAAGCATGTGTTCCTTGTAAACAGTCTTTCTTTCAGGTTTCAAATCTTCCAATGCCATTCCTGAGAACCCCTATTTATTTCCAGTTCCCAGCCTAAATTTAAAAATTGCTATTTTGACAATAAGTAAAAAAAAAAAAAAAAAATCTGTTTAATAATTAGTCTACACTATCCTGTTTTCTTGTCAGGAATATGTATATGTAATTAGGGATTTTGAGACCGCTGTCATAGACATGTTTAAGAAGACTGATAAATAGGGCAAGTCTAAAGCTTCAAAACAAAACTTTACTAGAATGAAATTCACTAACACATAATGCTAATGGATAATTCAATCCATTATCATACATTATCAATCATTATCACTACATATTCAAAGCAGTCACTCTTTAATATTCACAGCCTGCATTAGCTTCAAAACCACTTTAAAACAAACTTGATGTTGCATTGTTATTCTTGATTGCTACGCTTCTTAATTGTTTAATTAGCTAACATCAAGGTGGTCAGGCACAAGAGCTCTCCAAGGGAGAGAACCCCAAGGAGAAGTGATTTCTTTCTTTTTCCCCAGTTCTCAATTTGGGATCTTGATTTTCTACAAGTTTACAGAAAGTACCATTGCTGTCCTCTGTTCTGGGCTGCATGTTGCATGAAGCTTGAGGGAGAAGGTAGGAGTTATTTTTCCAAGCTCAGCAGGTGTCTTATCCCATTCCTTGCTTATTTTTTGTTTGATTGTTTTTTTATTTTGGTTGCATTGGTGTTTTGTTGTTTGGTTTGGGTTTTTTTCTTCCTCCTCCCTCCCCTTACTTATTTGCTGCTTCTTTCCTTACACCAAAAGCTGTCTTTTACCATCTATTGATGCTGAACTGCTTCAGCGCTGCACTTGACTGTCACTGAGCTCTTTATAAAGCCTTTTCCATTACCCAACTCTTAAACCGGACATCATAACAAGAGGCACATGGTACCAAGCTCACACAACCAGTTTCCATAAAAAATTGATAACAGCTGTCCAGGACTAGGGCCTTGCACAGTTCACAGAAGGCACAGTCAGTACAAGGCCTATGGCCTGTTACCAGCAATGGCAATATTTCTCTGTTTCTACTATATTAGCATGCTTATTTTGGGGATGAAAGCAAGCTAATGCAAAGTATGCTCAATGGGTTTTTATTCTTCAGAGAGTGAGAGACCCCTGCTGTAGCTAGTCTCAGTATTTAGACTGTATTTTAATCTTTGTACATCATTCATATATTCCATTACTTCTGCCTAAGTATTAGACTTACATTTTCATCCTTATACTATATTTGAACATTGCTCAATTTTTTGGTCGTAGAAAGTATTCCTGTCTTTATTTTGCAAATAAGGGCATACAGAATATAAGAAACTAAGCCCCAAACTAGCAATACAGTATAAGGTATGCATAATTTTACATTCTATGTATTTTATGTAGGGTACATGACTGACAAAGTTATAGCCTAAGAGTCTTGATGTAAGTCAGGCTAAAAATATTTGGAAGAGCCAGGAATAGAATCTAGTTATTCTAAGTCATGCATTGTCTTTTTTCACAAGATTTTCCCAGTCAATATTCTGTAAATATATTAGTAATGCTGTGTATTACTATGTATTTTCTTATACCTGTCATTAGAATTCCCACCAGTAACCTGACACCACCTTCCTATAATGGACATAGATTAGTGTTCTGCAGTTCAGGTTAGTCATAACTTCCATCTGCTTTTTCCTCATCAAGATTTTTAAATAAACATGGTACAGTCTCAATATTTGGTATTTCAGATTTCAGGAAAGCAAAGAGTTTTCTTTTTCAATAAAACAGCAACCAAACAAAAAAATCCCAACAATAACAAAACAAAATTAAAAAAACCCACCCAAAACAAACAAACAAAACAAGCAACAAAACAATTCCCCCTTGCAGTTCTTCAAAATGAGCAACAACGTGCTTTTCATCTCATTCTTTATAGATCATCTTACACCATATAGATCTCTAACCTAAAATATTAAAGTGGTCATACCACACCTTCAGTGATATGTTGGTATTTAGACCATAGTGGAGGTTTTTAGATTCTGATCTTTGAACTGCAGGTTTTCAAGTCAAGCTCACAGTGCCAAAATGCTCTAGTTATCTGTGAATTTTAAGTATAGCACCCTTAATTTTTTTCTGTAACCTCTTCCATTATTTCTTTACTTTAGTCTTGTTATATCACTTATGCACAGTATTTTAAGATTAGTTACCAAAGTTGTCATGAGCTTGTTATATCTTACCTTGTTTGTTTCAGTAAAGGATCTCCCACCAGGTTTCCTATTCTGTTAATCATCATGCAGAAAGGAAGTAATTTGTTATCCTCTCCTCTATCTTTACTATAAATATTTCATTTCCCCAATAATATCCACCTGCAATGCTGAATAAGGATCTGGAACCTCTAGTTTTGCAGATACTCTAATGTTTGTTGCAATATGAAAGCAATAGAAAACAATTCAAAATTTCTTCTGAAGTTTTCAGAGGGAAAAAATTAAATTAAATCTTGAGGGGGAAAAAAAGGCATTTTTAAAGAAAATGAAAACCAAACTAAATTATGGAATTAAATAAATATGAAACTACAGACTGCACTATGATCTAGGTAATGACTATGGGTAATACAGAAAAATATCTTTCAGAATACTCTTTATACTAGGTTTCATTGTTCCAATTAAAAAAAAATTGCTGTTAATTATTTGATGAAAGAAAGCAGGATCTGCCATACTGTCAATTGGAATAAAAAAATAATATACTCACAAAATGAGATACTTCATTTATATGACTGAAAAAGTATATACCTCTATATTCATTAAAGCAGCATAGTGGGCAAAAATTTTGACAATTGAAAGACAATCAGTAAGAATATTTACACACTAGTCCATGGAATAGTTCAGTTTTTGACATAATAGCTTTTGTTATGCCACTACACATTGTCTTGTTCTACTTCTATAGAAATGGAGGTTGAGACAAGACTCAAGTGTCAATGAAGATTTTTAAAACATGAGTTTGTCAGCTTTCTATTTCTTGGTCTAAGTACAGCTGTCTCAGAAGATGAGAAGTACCTATTTTAGATCCTGATAACAGGAGGTGGTAACACATAGGTTTTATCTTTTATTATTACCTGCTTTATTCTACTTTAAGCTTCAATGGCTTGACAATGAACCTGCCACCTTTTATGTGGTATATTGTACATGATGCCTTCTGGAATTCGTCAAAGATCTTAAATCAGATAGGCTAATTATAATAATGTCTTTCCTGGTCCAGGAAAGAGAAGCTGGGGACCTGTCATCTAACTCAAGTCTGTTGAACAAAGTGATACTGAACACTAATGAGCAGGTCAGGTCTTTCCGCTTTCCTAGGTGAGCTGGTGCTCCAAATGAATTTCCTGAAAAGAAAAAGCACCCAGTATTTTGAGATGTGACTTAACACAAGAAGGAAAGTGAAAAGCAGATTTGGGTTATAATTATAGAATCATAGAATAGTTAGGGTTGGAAAGGACCTTAAGATCATATCCTGAACTTCAAATTGCAGATAACCATTACTATACTAATAACCATTACTATACTATCTCTGTTATCGGAAGATGTGATCCTATTTCAAAGCACCCATCTGAAACAGCTGGTAACCATTCAACACAGGCAATATTAAGGCAGAGGAAGGGAAAAAGTAGGTTTTTATTAAATGGCTTACAGTGGAAGCATTGATTCTTCAAGGATTAAAATATATCACCATTAAAACAGGTTACATATTAAAGCACAACCCTGAAATGTTAGGCTAAATTATGTATCTTATTGTATCTTTGTTCGTGGCTAGACTCATAAAATAGATTAAATAGCTGGTTCAACACAGTAATTCAGGACGAGTTCAGTTAAATATGAGTTGAACTCTCACAAGAACTTTTTATTAAACATTAATTCTGACTTCAATTGCTACTTCAATGTGTCAAAAACCATAAAAAACATCCTCTGTTTATTGCTGTATGGCTTAGAATGAAGAGTAGAGTATATTTTATGATACAACTTTAATATAGAAAGCTTGATAGACAAGAACCGTGATTAGACTGAAACACTGGTGATGACAAACTTAATTTTTCTTTAGCCCTCAGTTTTCCACTTTTCCTAGAAAATGTAATTCTAATACAGTACACGGATTATGAAAATCCACTGTTTGAAAAACTCTTTAAATCAACTAACAGTCCTTGTTCTGTTTCTTCCTCACTACCATTATTTGACTTAAAACCAAATAAGAACTAAAAGACAATTCTGAAAATAGCAGTTAAATAAAAAAATCTTTTGCTTTGGATGCTGTATGTCTACAATAATTTTTAAAAGAAAATTTTATTCCAGCAAGTTCTATACCTAGGAATTATGGAAATTATTTCACTGTAAAATTTCGGACAATTTTCTTTGTATGCATCCATGCATTAACATGTTTTATCTTTTTGAACTTTCATCCACTTTAATAAATAAATAATAAACAAACTTATAACTGTATCATATATGGTAATAATAATAGTAATTAATATTGCAAAAATATAATAATTGGATTTTTATTTGCTATAAATAGACTCAGCTTTGATTAGCTTCAGAAAGAGAGAAGAATCTGAATTCAGTTATTAATATTATATGGATTTCAATGAAAAGTAGTCATGGTGCTAGACTTGTGTCAGAACTGACAGGAGGATTTGGACTTAATTTTCTATGAAAATGACTGATTTTTCTGGCCTTTCTTTAAAGATATACAAATAAAGATAAGCATAGGATTTGTCTTTTTTAATATTTTAGTGAAGTTAATAGACAAAGATGAAAAAGTGAATCACTTTACCAGTGATTGCTGAGGTTTTTATTAAATGTATTATCTATTCATATGTTTAGAGTAATGTAATTGACTACTAGAAGGGCAAATTCCTCCCCCCAGTTTATACAAGTCTATTCTAATTTATGTCATCTTAATCAAAACTTTCTCTCTAATGAATAAGCCATTCTGCTTTTTCTTTTTCTTTTTCTTTTTTTTTCATCAGAGACACTGATATCAGGCTGAAGCCTTCTCAATATTTCATTATTCTTAGCAGAGGGTTATATCAAACAAAATAGATTTTTAATTTACTGTTTTCAGAAGCTTATAGCTTGCTTTATTAATTACCTCCTTTGAGGGTTTATTTCAGCCCAACATAGATCTTCTTTAACTGACTTTTTGGGTAGAAACTGATTTCACAAAAGTGAGAATGGAAACAATGGAAATTCTCAAAAGAAATAGCTTCTTTTCCTATTTTTTCAGAGGAGCTGTATTATTCTATACTTCTGAACTTGCTTGAGGAGCTATTTGGACATTGGCACCATACGTCATAGAACAAGCTCATATCAATGCTTGTCACACATGTTGACCTCCATGCGTAAATCATTAAGTTCAAGATAAAAGTCTAAAGGCTTCTTACAAATTTAGGCACCTGTTTTCTGATAAAGATGGAGCTAGTGTTAAAGTTGCAGTGTATTTCAAAAATTGTGTTCTAAGTCAAGTTTTTCTTGATTTGATTGGCTGGAGAAATATTAAGTTTCAGCTTTGCTACCTTTCTTGTTCTGGCAGTATATATATATATTGAATTCCAATGGAACTTCTGTGACTTTACAACCAAAACAGAATTATTTTTCAGCAAATACAGATATAAATTAAATATATAAAAATATCCTTTTTTTTCACCAGGTAGATGCTTGACCTCTGACAGTGAGGAGCATGTAACAATTAGCCACTCTAGTAAGAAAGCTGAAAAAGCAAGGAAAAACATATATGGGAAGTAGCATTTTGTCTTTGTACTTTCTTTTCAGGGCGTAGAGCTCATGAATCAGGTGCACTAGACAGGAAAGAAAAGTGATGCAGACTATGATTTACAGTGCAACCTATGGTAGTTACTGTGCACAAAGTCTGGCATGGTGAGGTTCAGATTGTGCTATGGCTGCCTATTTTTGGGTTAGAACAAGTATGCTAGGGTTCTGCCCTTTAACACTGCATTGAGCACAGCTAGCTGATGCAAAGGACATGAATGGATATCAAAATTTTTCCTCAAGAAAGCAGAAGAGGAAGAAATAGGGATACAGGTAGGTGTAAGAGAGCAGTCTTGAGAGAGAAATTTGTGTCTAAGGGCAACTGAAGCATTTTGGTATGCACATATTTACCTAGAAAAAAAAAAAAAAAGGGAGAAATAATCTGTTATTAATTTCCTTAAAGCTTTCAGATTAAAAGAGCTAATGTATTAGGCATACGGGATATTTCTAATGTTAGAAGCTAGACAACTACAGAAAGTAATTAATTTCCTTTAAAAATTTTTAGTCATTCTAGTAAATAATCTCTATTCTTTAATAAAGAATGGATAAAGAACTGGTTATTCTGTGACTAACTGAAGATGCTATACGAATGGAAACCTTTTGCAGTAAATGTGGAAAGATATGAGCATGTATCTTTCTCTTACACTATCACTCAAGTAAAGTCACAAACTTGCTTTATAGGGATAAAGAGAAGAGTAAATTGGGTGTTTTCTTCTAGTCCTATCCCACTGGTTACAAACCACAGCAAATCAGTGGGTCATTCTCCAACTACCTTACATGCTGAGATTATGTTGTCAAATCCCACTCCATTTCTTTTCCCTCTCCTCTATTTAGTCTTCGAGTTCTTAGATTAAATCCTACCTTTATCCATAGTTGAGGGACATTTTTCAGTTTTTGGCCACTTGTAGTGCCCTCCTCTCTTTTTATAATTTCAAACTTATCCACAATTTTTAACTTTTTTATTTTTATTTGAGATTTTAAAAATTGTTACTTTAGTGCCCAGAAGCAAATGTAATATGCCAGTTAGTATATCATCAGCTTCAAAAAAAAAAAAAAAGAAGAAAGAAGATTGGCTATTATGTCATACACACAGTATGGTATAAATTCTTCCTTACAAATCCCCAAATATGTACAGGTTTTGCCACTGTTTTAGACCTCTGATTCACTATCAGGTTTTCTTATTTGATAACATTGTGATCATTTTTCACAAGTACTGATACTTCTTCTTTGGTTTATCATGCATTGAAACTGCATTTGTTTTCTCCTCCTTAATGCAGTATTGTTTGCTTTCATTTTCTTAATTTTAAAATTTATTGCATTTATTATTGTTAGCAACCAAGTCTGAAATCTGTCATTCTGAATTTTGTTCCTGCTTTTGCTTCCACTTCTGCCAGCCTTATGTCATCCACAAACTTTATAAGCCTTTCCTCTATTTTATCATTCAGCTTGTTAGAAAAAATATTTAATAAAACCACCTCAAAAGACATGCTCTATAGGATCTCATTTGAAATGCTTTACAAGTCTGATGAGAAGACATCAATGAGTAACTTCTAATGCTGTTTTTTAATAAGTAGGATTTTCATCTTTATATACATAGGCAACTTGAAAATACACAAAAAACAACAGAAACTGACACTAAGAGTGGGCTAAAACTACTGTGTGTTGCTTTCACTCAAGAGGATCTTCTTTGGCTTGTCATTGTCTTCATAAATCCATTTTGTATCTTTCTTCATCCTTTCAAACATGTATAATTACATTGCATAGTTTTTAATATATATATATGGATATTACAGTTGATTGGGCTATATTTTACTAGAGCCTCATTTTATTTTTTTCTTCCTCTGAGCTTGTTGAAGACTGCCTTTTGTATTTCATTATCTTTATTTAATGACTTTCATTCCTTTGCTCAGAAAACAAGGTCTTTCTTTGTCATTACTACCATCAAAATTACTTTGCAAATTCAGATTTTTCAATTAGTTCTTCTCTTGTAACTGGAATAAATTCTAAAACAGCCACATCTTTTTGAAATAGTATTTTAAAAACCAGTGAACACTTTCAGACTTTTTACAAGGGTATGTGGTGACAGGAATGGCTTTAAGCTGAAAGAGGGGAGATTTAGATTAGACATTAGGAGGAAATTCTTTGTTATGAATGTAGTGAGAAAATAACAGGTTCCCCAGAGAAACTGTGGATGCCCCAGCCTTGGACAGTGTTCAAGGCCAGGTTGGATGGGGCTTTCAGCAATCTAGTCTAGTGGAATGTGTCCCTGCTCGTGGCAGGGGGGTTAAAACTAGATGATCTTTAAGGTCCCTTCCAACCCAAACAGCTCTATGATTCTATGATACAATTCTGTGTTCCAGAAACCTGTCAGATGTTGTGTCTTGTGATATTGCTTTGAACAGGTCATTGGAGATGTAATTAAAAGTGCATTTGTACAAGTTTAATGTTTTGTATACATATATATATAGAAAGTCAGCTTCAAATTTTTCTGTAATTTTGAAATAACTTGTCTGTATAATACAGTAGTTGTCTCACTTTCATAATTGAACTCCAACTTTGGAACATATGCTCTAGTTTTGCAACATTTTCAGTGAATTTTGGTTGTAACAGTTAAGCTGAAAAATAAATTAATTTTCTTATGTTTCGTCATGATATTACTCGTTTTTTATGGGAAGTTCTGTAAGTTTTTTAATTGCATTTTTTCTTAATGTGTCCATTGCCATTAATTTAAAAATGTTGGCCCTCTCTCAACTTGTAAAAGACATTTTGTTGAAAACTCTTAGCTAACTCAATGTAATAGTCAATTTCATGAAACCAATGATGGTGAAAAACCACATAAGTACATAGCTTCTTAAACTGGTAAAAAATGTACAAACAAATTATTGTGGATTCATTACATCATAAATAGAAGAAGACATTATTTTGAAGTTTCCTTTTTTTCTGTGCATTAGGTTAAAGTGTCTTTTAAACTATGGGTTTTGAATTTGGCTGTACATCACAATGAAGAGATAATTTGGGTACCAAAACTGGTACAGATGCATATGCGTGGGTCATCTGGAGTAAACATACATTCTGAGAAGCACAGTAAGCTCTGAATATGAAAGATTTGGTATTATGCTAAGGAAAAAATTCCTTTAAGGTCATGGTTTTAGGTTTACAATAAAAAATATGGGTAAATGCTGCATAAAAACCTTTGCTGCTTTTCTTCCAAACTGGAGGCATGCTTAATTACTCACAGAAACTAGTCAAGGCTTGAGCTGACAGGCAACCTAACAGTATCCTGCTAAATCAGACCTCGTAGATTATGCAATGTCAATTTATGAATCCTAAGGTAATTCTGACATAGCTAAAAGCAAATCTTTAAGAACCCTGTGTTTGTTCAGGTTGGTTGTTAGTGTTCCTAAGATGAAGTAGGGAGCAATTTACCTACAGGCTTAAGAACATAAATTAAACCACCTACTAAACATGACCGCAAAATCCTGGAGATACACTTAATTTGTTCTTATTTCTGGGACACTTACTCATATGCACCCTTTCATGTTTAGAAGTGTTACAGATCATGTTAAATGCTTACTGCCTGCACATTAACATGATTCAGAGATAAGTATAGAAGTATGAAATATCTCTACACTTCGGGGTCTTGACATCATGGTCTAAAAACAATTCATTCAGACAACATTAACTTCAGCTCAAGCCACAGCCAGAGGCACAAAAAAGTAAAGCTTCCCCACATCTTACTGTAAGTGTGATATTCTAGTTGTTAGAACACTTATATCAGATTTGGTTTTTGGTTTTCCTAATTCAGTGAAAGAGACACTCTCCAGTCCCACAGGCACTTCATTTTGTCAATTATCAGGGAGTAACCAGCATGCTTATCTGACACACTTTGTTACCTTCTGTTTCTTACTGTTTTATCAAAGAACTGCCTTTGACTTTTTTGGAGAGTACTGAAGAGTCCTATGAAACCTAAACCTATTACGCAGTAAATGGAGAAAAGGAAATATCTCACTTCAGCAGTACTGTTTTTGAGTTCTACATCTAATCTGATGCAATACCAAGTCAGGACCTTGGCTCCCTCTGCAGTTACTGGGAGTTGCAAAAAAATATGACCTAATCCCTGGGGCAGAAGAGTAGACAAATACAGCTATATTTTTTCATAGGGGGTGATAATCTTCCAGGAACAGGATTGCACAGTAACAAATTTAAATATTACAGATATGTCTTACATCATTGAACTGCCATCAGTTAGTACAAATGACTTGACTGACTGGTCTAGTTTTTTTACACAATTTAGGTTCATGTAGATGCTTTTCACATAAAGCATGGAGTAAAATATTGGCAGAAACTTGATTAACAACAGAATATAGGTAGACCAGGAGTTACAGGAAAAAAAAAAAAAAAAATAAATATTAACAATTTATAATATTATAATATATATAAAAGGATTATATAATTAAAAAAAAAAAATTTTTTATTTAAAAAAAAAAATAAAAAAAAAAAAAGAAATATGATCCATTTAGAATCTGAGAATCTATATCTAAGGCTTATATACTGACAACAAATATATTTTGTATTTAAAAATAATAATTCTGTAAAAGGAAAATTCTTTGGTATAAAGAATCTCTCAAGTTTTATTACGCTGCACCTAACATGTTCAGTATATAGCCTTAGAGTTATCTCTTTAGGTTTTGCTAGTTATAATTAATGAATGAATAAAGAATGTTGATCTCAGTATAAACAATAACATCAGAAAGCCAAAATTGCTAGGAAGGTCCAAGACAGGTCCAAAAAATGGTGCTAAGACAAAAAGAAGTCAGTGCCAAATATTGTACTTACATGGTGAAAAGTACTTTGACTGTTTTGTGTGGTATCTTGACAGATATCTGAAGTCTTTTGCTATAACTTTACTAGAATTTTCAGTACCTTACATCAAGATGTAAATGGTAACATTTGTCAGATGAATGCAGTTTGTGAGAAAGGAATCTCACATTTCTCTGCAGCAGCTTCATTTTTTTAGCCTTAGAAAATTTTTAAACAGCAGCTCTTACCTGTCCCCCAAAGAAAACAACAAATGAGAAAAAAAAACAAAACGTGAAACCAAACAAAACCAAATAGAACCAAACCAAACACAGCATTTCATGCTGTAAAAAGGGGATACCCTGAATTCACTTAAACATGTAACAACATAATATCCCAACTTTAACCTAAGATTACTGCTACCTTTTATATTTAGTTTGTAGTACCCATATGATGAGAATTCTTGTTATGTAAATTTGAAAAATTTGGTGATACAGGGCAAAACCCACTCAAATGTGTCAGAACTTACTTTAGTCTGTGATTCTCACAATTTTGTCTACCTTGCAATGAGAAATACACAGCTAGACTTAAGTGACAACTCAGATTCTTAAAGCAGATTAATATTATTAATTTATAGGTCCATATAGGCTGTTGTACCTTACTGAGAAGTGAATACATTTGAACACTCCTTGACTTCAAAAAAGTAGAAGATATATTGGATCAGTATAAAGAAAACATTTCATTATATTCTAAAAAATGGTACAATCTTGCAGAGAGATAACAAGCACCAGTGTTTGCAGCTATTCATTTATCAAAAAAAACCAAACAACTTATTTCTTCATAAATTTCAGGAAAAATTAAGGATAAATAAAAACAAGCACTGATGGGATTTATCAACAGATCATTTTTTTCCAAGACTAATGAAAAAAGTATTACAATCCTAACAAAATAAAGGAATAACTAATGTAGATTGGTTACTCATTGTCTTAGATTTCATTTGGCTTCTGTAGTATTTAAACAGACATACTTGATTTAGAATGTAACCTGTAATGTAATACACTGTGAAAGCTAGTCTTTGACTAACATAAAACATTCTTCTACACAGATAATGTAAGATCTCAATTTAGTAACATGTAGCAGGTAACAGAATGCATGTCAGGTTATACTAGGATCAGTAGTCTATTTGCAATGTGGAACTGAAATATAGTAATAGTATAATCCTGTTAGTACTTGGAAGATACATGTCCTAAGATGAATGTTGAAAGACCAAAATAATCAATTGTGAGTAGAATCTGAGTTAATGGAGAGCTATCCCAAGCTTGTGATAACCACGGGACATAATTACCATTCTAAAACCGAAGTTTTATTCCCATTTAACTCTGATAGTGGAATATTTTGCCTTACCGCATATTTTTCAAAAATTTTAATTCAGAGATACGCAGTGCTTTTCAGAGGTACTTCAGATTCTTATGCATAGGATTAAAAGACCAAAACTGGCTATGTAACCGTCACTTGAAATTATTTATTTTCCAAAATTCTATTAAAAAAAAATTATTTATTTGGAAGTCCCACTGCAACACCCGGTGATAAAAATGTATTCCAAAAGGTAAGCACCTAAGAAGAAACATGGTCTTACCCAATTAGCAGTAATCAACATAATGCTTAGACATAGAGTAGCAAAAAAAAAGTAAAAAAATCTCCTGCAAAATAAAAAATTTAAAAAAAAAATAAATAAATATAAATAAAATAAAAAAAATAAATATAAAAATAAAAAATTAAAAAAAAAAAAAAATCTCCTGCAAAAATGCAAAAAAAAATAAAAGGCAAAGAGAGATTGCCTTTTATAAAATGCATGAATCTTAGGGATTTTAGGATGTCCTTTGTCTATTTTTGTTTTTTATTATAACCATTTCATTATCTTTATGTAAGTTATGAATCCAAAACTCCTTTTAATAGAGTAGTCCAGTTTAAAGCTAACTGCCTACGGTTATCTGGTATGTTTCTATAAAGTTTACTCTATTTAACAGCACAGGTTGGTGATTACGTTTAAATTTGAGTCCTAAAGATTTTAAAATTTGCACATGAAGAAATATAAATTATTGTAACAAGCATTTAAGTAGCACCTTTTTTGTTTGCTTTTTTTTTTTTTTAAATTAAAGATGCTTTGGAATTTCAGTTGGAGTATCGCAGTGTATCATAAGTTAACTGATTTTTTCTTTTATGTTCTTTATTATTTGATAGCATAGTAGTAGGCCTTAGGAGACATCCTACTACTGCAATTGGGGGAAAGTGAAATTATTTGATTAATCTCTATGACGGATTTTAATTATAGAACAAAGGTAGTATGTTCTCTGCATTCTAAGGAGAAAATAAAATAACAAAATAATTACAGTTTAAATTCAGAGTGCCATCTAGTGTTCAACAGAAATGTGAAAATGTTACCATGCTTAAGCTGAACAGATACATCTTTTAAACCAATTTATGTCAACAAGATCTTAAATAAAAATTAAATATGTGTATGTTTAACACAGTACATGCTAGAAAATAATTTATTAAACTATTATATCTTGGATCTTAAAAAGGCTGCAAAATTTTGCCTGGAAAATGTTTAATATACAACTGTGCTTACACTTCAAAATATCTGACAGCACAATATACCAAATTCAAGTATTTCTTGGAAGTATGAAGAAACCACTCCGTATGACTTCATCATCATTTCATATTCTGTTTTCCTTCCTTGACCACCTATATCAGAAAGTATTAAGGTATTTTTTTTTTTCAGTTGTGGAACACAGTTGCTGTTACATTGGTTGTTTTTTTTCCAATATTTGTTTATTTTCTTCTAGTATCAGTGAAAGGTGCATCCGTGTATATTCACTCTATCTGTGAAGTTAGAATCACAGAAACATAGAATAGTTACTGTTGGAAAGGACCTTAAGATCATCCAGTTCCAACCCCCCTGCCAGGGGCAGGGACATCTCCCACTAAACCATGCCACCCAAGGCTATGTCCAACCTGGCCCTAAACACTGCCAGGGATGGAGAATTCACAACTCCCTTGGGCAACCCATTCCAGTGCCTCATCACCCTTACAGTAAAGGATTTCTTCCTTATATCCAATCTAAACCTTCCCTGTTTAAGTTTGAAACTGTTACCCCTTGTAACCCAGGTTTTAGCTGTGCCTCATGTCCTCTGGAAATACCAATTATTCTATGAGGTAAACAGATTTCATTCTTTTCTGTTGACATTCCATTTTTAATGATACCTCAAAAATAAGCACAGAATTAAAAACTAGAGCTTTTATATTTAAGTACTGTTTTACACAGCTGCATCTAAATACTATGCTTAACAGATCCAGCCGTAGAACTTAGAGCAGCAGGCTCACTTTATGAATTTCCCCCTTCTACTTTCCATCCATTCCTCACCACAACTCACCAACGTGCAATTTTTGTTAAAAATGCCTCAAATTAAAACAAGATAATAACAATAATTGCGAATATATTCTAAATGCATTCTACATTTAAACTAATTGTTTACTCTAAGAAAGTAAAGCAACCGTGTATATTTTTCAAGGAAAATTAAGTTTTTACTGGAAAAGATATTTTAGGCCACCAAATTAGTAAATATAGCAACAGAATTATTCTTTGTTGAAAAATGTGAACAATACATGCAGTGTACAACAGCACAGGTTTATCCGAAATCTCTTACTGAATAAATACACTTGACTGGCATTGCCTTCTGGACTATATAGTTCAGCCTTGATCGCATGGCACTTTTTACACTGGTAAAAAGTGAGTGGTTGAGGAATGCTGTAATACAAGTGATGTAGGAATCCCACCAAAAGAATTTTAAAGACAGATGCAATGCATCACTGAATCTGTTTTATGACATTTCTCTACCACTTTCCTTCTCGCACTTTTAAACAATTTATCCTGGAGGAAAATCCTGCCTCCAGGAAGACTGCCTGTTGGGGCCCCATTAGGTGATGGATCATTTGGTATTTATTTAAGTTCAAAAATTCTAACAAATTACCTGTAGGTTAAACAAACAAACTAAAAAATCTCAGATTAGGATTTCCTTAAATATGTTTTGACCTGATTGCAAAGAAATTGATATACTCCCATACAATTTTCTTCAGCGTCAGGAGGAAGTTGTACAGATGGGCAATATGGATAAATCAGCAGATCATTTCAACTCTTTGGCTCTTCTGTTATTCGAGAAAGCTAAATTGCCTCAAAACTGAATCCAGTTAGGTTTCAATGATAAAAATAGTGGACAGTTTCATAATTTCTAAATAGAAAATAATCTTCTCACTCCAAAATATCAAAAAGATACATTTGCGTAAATCATCTTCTTTTTCATAACTCAGGTTGTTATTATTCATGTAAATAAAAAAAAGAAAGAAGGAATCAGTCTTACATCAACCTTATAAATTTTTTTTTCATAAGTATTTTTGTTTACTTTATGCAAAATACACTTCTTTTCCTCCTAGGCCTCCCAAAAAATGCTGATTTTCCATGAGTCAAGTTTAACTTCTTTTCCTGATTTTTTAAATAATTAGACATTGTTATGGGTTCAGCAGTAGCAGTGGTTTTTTCTCCTTCCTGGTAGCTGGTGCAGCACTGTGTTTTTGATTTTTGGGCCTGGGAACAGCACTGGTAACACCAGTGTTTTCAGTTACTGCTTGGTAATGTTTTGGTGTGGCCTAGGACTTTCTGAGTCTCATGCTATGCCAGGGAGGAGGGGAGCCGGGAGGAAGCAGAGACAGGACACCTGACCCAAAC
>JARCZZ010046544.1:6989-17420 GCA_030323915.1 Brotogeris chrysoptera
ACATCACTTGGGGTTGTTATTTTTCAAAAGAATAAACTTGTTTCTGTTCTTTTGAAAGCAAGGATTGCTTTAGCTCTGCACCAGTATTATAATAGACCAGAACAACCAATTCTTCAATTTTCTTCTCTCACTCAAACAGGAGAAAACATTACAAATCAGTTGCAACTAAAATGAATTGTGAAGTTTTACTTAGCGCCTGCTGAGAAAATTCTCATGAGCTGGCTGATTTAGTGGTTTGATAGCGTGCTGTGTAGGATGCAGTGAAGCACAGAGCTTTGATTGTGGCAAAGGGATGGGGCACCAAAATGGGCCAACTATGCCCAAAGCCCTGCAGCTGCCTTGGAAGGAGGCAGTGGGTGTATAGTAAGAGGCTAGCAGGTAAAGACTGCTCAAAATTGTCTGAAGGAGGCTTCAAAGAAGAAGGTGAAGGGAGGAGAAAACAAGGGGCTGAATGGGAGAAACAAAGACAGACTCTGAAAACGAGACCCAAGATGTCATGCCATGGATCTTATGCTGGGAATAACAGTTATGGAAGTTTCCTGGCATGCATGTGTTTGTCCTCTTTTTCATGTGAGACTTCTCCGTAACAAACATCTCTCAGCTGGGACTGACAATGGCAAAATTGTAGGAAACTTTCACCAAACAAGTCGGTGGTAGGGCTACCTCCTGTTTTGTTCTTGAGCTTCTCTGTTTCAAAGGAACCATCTGCTGTATAACTGTAAACACAGCAGACCGCTAGCAAGGTTTATCATCCCAGGGTCAGTTTCCATCTTAATGCTAACTGCTGGCAGGCTTTTGTGCCCTGTGTTTGTGTTGCTGTCACCACCTCTTCTTCCAGGCTGTGAGCCTGTGGAATTGGGCAAAGTTACATTTGCAGATCCCAAAGTAACCACAGTGTGGTAAGGTATGCCCTCTTGTCCATGCAAAATTGCCAGGAGCAGGCAGACCATGATTATACAAAGCTGATGTATCTCCTCAGCCACAGCCACGTTGGATGTTAGTGTGGCTCTGTAAGTGAGCCAGGCTCAACAGCCGAGCAGGTGCATTTCGGGTTTCTCTTTGCAGGATGTTTTACAGTGTCTAGTCCTGTCAGGAAACCTTCAGCAGCAAAGCAGAGAAAGCACCCTGTAGAATCCTTTTTGCTTCTGCATGCCTTGCCTGGTGGCATGGGTCAGCAGTTAAGTGAAGAACTGTTACTTGAAGGGGATGGGATTTTGTGCTGTAAGCAAATCCTGGTTGCGGGGTCTTGTGACTTTGCACAGGATGTGTTTCACACATCTTCCTTCTCGTGCTTTTGTTGAAGTTGCATTTTACCTATTGAGGCTTCTGACAGAAGGAAGGTGGAGGCTGCCAGGGCTAGGTTGAGGGAGGGAGAGAGGGACGCTGAGGATGAAAGAGTGGCAACTTAGTTCATTAAGATGGAGAACTTCCGAGGGGTTTTGTTGGAGGAAGCGCTGATGAGATGTACAGACGTGACTTCTCCTCAACAGAGGAGAAATCGGTAATGCTCGCTATGAGCCTGCATAACCTGACACAGCCACCAAAAGAAGCGTTTGCTGTGGCAGCACTTTGTGGCATGTGGAGACCCAGTCTGGGAACTGTCTGGATTTGAAATTACCTGGGGAACATAGAGGGGGACAGTTGTGGATGGTACGGGGAAGGCAGGACATACAACATGCTTGTTAGTGCTTGTATAGGTGAAATTGTGAATAGGTTCAGTATGAGTGAAACCGGCCAGAACATGGTTCTTGAGGTTGTCATTTCTGGTTTAATACATCTAATGCATGGGATCTGACCTGAACTGCATCAGCTGATTGAAAGAGAGAGCAGTTGAGACTTTCACTGTTAGCAGACAGGCCAGATCATAGGGCTTGGGAGGGCCCAAGTCCTGAAGCATGTCTTTAATCTCTGGTCTCTAGCAACTCATTTTCATTTATCAATCTCATCTTTGATAAACTGAGGAGGAAATTAACGAATGTTTACAGAGACCACGCCACAAGTGATATGAGGAGCAACTAGTTAATGTTTAGCAAAGTTCTCCTGAAGATGAGTGGTACACAAATGCTGTTCTGACTGTGTCAAGATTACTCCTGAAAGAAAAATGCTGTGTTAAAGAATGCTTTTGTCCACTTAAGCTTACAGCAAGAGCTATGATTAAAATGTAGCCTTATATTCACCCATTGTCCAGCTAACATACAGAATTGCAAAAGCAGAGATGTATATCCCTACAAGCTAAAGAAAGATGCATGTCAGGTGAATGAAGACAGGAGAAAGCCAAGCTAAAAAGCACACAGAGCAAAGTGACTCAGATGGCAGAATGCCCCTAAGGAAACGTTCAACAAGGCTGATTCATTAGCAGTCAAACAGTCCTTTTTCTTTTCCTGCCCTGCTATATTTACGTTTTGAAACATGTGCCTATCTCATGGCAATGGTCTTCCTAGCTAAAGTGTTCTTCTATATGGGAGAAGGGAAAATTTTGTGATTTATGTTTGATAGGCTGTGAAGCTTGAACTACAAATGAAGCTTTCTTTAGTGTGATACTTGTATACAGTCTTTAAGGTGTTGTTAAACCTTGTACTGATAGATAACATCACGGAGGTTTGGTCTGTGATTTCAACCTGCCTAACAAGAACATCCAAATTCCAGGCCTGGTGCAAAAAGGAGAGACCTCAAATTTGCCATATAATCCACACACATCCTGGCTTTTTCTGAGTGTGCTGAAGCATCATTGTACCTATGAATCTTTTTGCATCCAGAAATCCCACTGAAACAAAGGGGT
The DNA here is from genome assembly GCA_030323915.1 of Brotogeris chrysoptera. NCBI lineage: Eukaryota > Metazoa > Chordata > Aves > Psittaciformes > Psittacidae > Brotogeris > Brotogeris chrysoptera. The sequence continues at coordinate 9,769 of JARCZZ010046544.1, forward strand.
TATGCAGAGTTGTGTGAGCCATTTGGACTGTTGAGACCCATGCTCTAGTCCTGTGGAGCATTGGCTGTCCAGTAGCGTCAAATGTGAATCTCCAATTTCTGTGTGGCACTTGCAGCAGTATGCTGTGTCATGCTTGCAGGGCTCATGCTGTTCATGTACGAATACATTGAGGTTTCCTGCATCAGTGTTGTGCTGGCAACAGCCACCAGCTCCTGATTCAGTTGAACCCAGGCATGATGTGGGCAGACTGGTAGCTGTGATTTACAGGGCTCTGTTGGAAAGCCTGTTGTCTATCAACACATTGTCCAGGCAGTACAACAGGGCAAGGTAAGCACTGGAAAAGCAAGGTCAAAGAGCTGACAATAGCATATTGTATTGCATGACCCTGAGCAAGTGGTTTACATGCCTTGCTCCTGCCATTCTGTGTGAAACTAGAATAGTGCTTGCTTTTAGAAAAAGTGCTTTACAGTCTGTGGGTGGAAAGCATTCATCTGAGTGTGAAGTATTTCTGCTGTAGAAAGGATTAGTTTCACTTGCCATAGTTTCCCATTCCCAGACCTGGTTTTCAGGGAGATCAGATGCACTGGTTCCTTTTGAAGATGGAAATCTCTTTGTAGGTGTTCTGTATTTCATTCATCGTGATCCATCTGGAAATGCATTTTGGAACAATCAGTTTTGTTTGTGGCTTTGGCTGGATTTACATTCTCCAAGTAGCAGAGCGTGGTTTGGGCTTAATACGGGATATATGACCTCTTTGCCTTGGTTCCAGCACAGTTTGGGAAGGGCTGGAAGGAATCCTCTAGATCTGTAAGGCGCTAGTGAAATGGTAGGTATCTAGAAGCAGAAGCTACGCTGAATAATTAGTTACCTGTGTGGTATAATTTGGTGGTCTAAAGCAGCCAAAAAAAAAATAAAAATATGCAGAGTGCCTTTTTCTTGTAGAGGATCCCAACAGATAAAACTGATTTATAGTGGAAAATCAGTTACTGGTTAAGCGTGCTCCTTAGAAGTGGTCTCTCCTGCTCGGTATTGGTACAGTAGATTGGCAGCTTTCATGGCATTGTTTGCTTGCTCTTGCTACTCCATGACCTTTCTCCAAATTCAGAAGCCGTTGCCCGGTTTGCCAGTCTGTAAGGGAATGGCACGCGTACCTGCCAGGTGAGCCAGCACCTTCCTAGGCAGTGTGGTGCCTAGAAGAATTACAAGAATTTTAGCCTGTTAAGCCACAAACTTAGAAGTTGGGTTGGTTTTTTTTTTCGCTCTTCGGTGGGACAGGACCAGATATTATAATTAACCTCTCCCCCTACCTCCCAGCGAGCTTTCCGTTGAGTGTCTGCGTTTTGAGATTCCGCCCGTCTGCGGTCCAGCCCCAAGACAGTTAATTTTAATAAATAAATAATGACAAAAATAGTCTCTGAGGACTTGGCAGGCAGCAGGCCAGGGAATCTGGGCATGTCGCCAGCAGCTCTTCCACTTGAAATCTGAAGTTAACGCAGGTTATGGCGCTCATATCGTCCTGTTCTGAGCATTTCTTTGAAAAGAGCCTTTCCCTTCCGCACCTCACAGGGTACCCTTTGCCTGCCACCCTCTGGTGCGTGCTCCGGGGCTTCCGTGGGAGCACGGGACTCAGCCCAGCGCCCCGGTCAGAGGCAAAAGGCTGCGGTGTCAATGATCCCTTCAATAGAGGTGGGGGCATCAGCTCAAGCAAAAAATTTTGTAAGCGCCAAAACCACAGCAAAGCTTCAGCTGGAGCGAGTGGGCTGGCCACAGGATGCAAGGGTGGAGGAAACCAGGGAGTCCTGGCGTTTGCAGTGCTAACTGCAGGGTCTGTTCTGTCCGATTTTTCAGCCAATGCTACGTGGGTTCCAGTTTTATCCCTGGGGTGACTTTCTCGTCGTGTATGTCCCACCTCACTCTCCCAAGCTTTGTGTAGGAACCGAGACACCACGTTTTATGATTCTACGCCTTTATATTCCCATTTCCTGTCATGCCGTCTATTTACAGCATATGGTTCTAGGAGCTGAAAGAAATCCATATGAATCCTAGGCAGGAAGCTACCACTATCAAGAATATCTGGAAAATTACGTATCCAAGAAAATGCATGCCCTCCGGTAGAAAGAGTCTGCCAGCAGGTGGGAAGGTTTAGAGTAAAAGAGTTGAGATTTCCCCTTTTTAGGAGAATCAAAGGGGCCCGTAACAGCAAAGCTGTCTGGACTTACCCACACACAAAGATCAGCACAGTTCCTGCTGAGAAGTCAAAAGTACAAATGCGGACCCGTACTTTCTCACCCAGCCCTGCCAGGAACGCCCCACAAACCAGGCCCGCTTCGCTCAAGCTGGTCAATAGCTATTTTAAACCCACCGAAAGGGTCAGGCATGCTTTTCCGTAGGTATGTTCCTAAAAGAGTGCTCACATAGGAGCTAGTGGTAACTGGGTTTAACTCTAGCTCCCACAGGCTTAACAAATCTTTAGCGTGGGATAGTCAAACATTCCCAGATAGGTACACACCTGCTGCACTGGTGCAGGCATGGAAATTCCAGCAAAGGCTGGTTGGGGGCACGGTACCTTTGTTTCCCTGGTAAGGCAGGGCATGGTATCTCTTTTCCCCCCATTTAGCTTTATTGTCTGCGTTAGTAGCGCACGGCCTAGAGAGCTGGCAAGGTAACAAAGACAAATGCACTTTTCAGATTTCCTACCATGCAAACCACTCCCTGGGGCTGTGTCTGTCAGTAGTCTCACCTGGTGTTGAGAATGTAAAATAAGCTGTTCACAGCTGGGGGGCAGTTGGCCAGCAAGCTGATGAAGAGGAGGTACCTAAAGTACTTACGTCCCCAACTCCGGGGACAGTCCCAGGTGATACAGGCTAATGAGGGAGAGGAAATCTCCTTGAATGTCCAAGGTGTCTGCCCCATTTCAGGCCGTCTGGGAATGTAGATTGTTTCTGAAGGAGGCAGGGTGGTGAACCGGGGAGCTACACCATAACACCAACACACTTGTCTGAGACTGGCTGCAGGAATACAGGGTGCGAGCTTCCATTACCTACGATAGGCCAAAGAGCCTTTAGAGGAAGCGGTGCTTACAACATCCAAAGAAGATCTGCGATTTGACACAGACTAAGATTGCAGTTCTCTTTATCTAATTGTTTGTTGGGTTTTTTTTTTTCCTTAACCATGCATTTAGAAGCCCGCCATGTCCACTTTCATCAATCTGTGCACTATTCTTATAAAAGCCTCACAATCCATGGATGAGGCTAAAGTGAACTCTGTGTGAAACTTCAGTGCTTAATCTTTCTGAAGCAAATGAATCAGCCTAAAGCAGCCTTAAAGAGTCAGCAGTCTCAGATGTATGGGGGAAGTCAACAAGGGCATCTGGGGTCTCAGCTACAAAATTTAGGGAGGGAATTTATAACGGCAGGAGCAAACTAGCACCACTCCTGCGAAGGGCTGATGCAGAGGGCCTTAGCTGCATCCTTGGAGCCTCTCGGTACTTGGGAACTCCATAGCCTTTTCAGGGTGACGAAAAAACAAGTGTTAATTTTGAGCACTTTGTAAATGTTCTCCTAGTGGGAGAGTCCTTAGTTTCTATTACAAAGCTGAAGTGGCAGGGCAATGCACTCTTTTCCTTTGGCACCAAATGCACACACTACATCAGTGGAAAAGTGAGACCTCTTTCAGATCTTCAGTGGGGTAATGATGGGGGTGAGTAAATTGCAAGGGCTGCTTTCTAACTGGAACAAATTTTGCACAGAGCTTTGAGTGGGTCTCATCTCGGGGAGTCTTTGTCCGCAGTAAAAATTACTCTTTGGCTTGCAGCATTATTGGACTGATTTATCTGACCTACTGTGGAAATACATTAAGTTGGATAATTCTGGTCATGACCCTGCGTAACCTGGGAGGGTTCAGCAGCTATCGTAGAGGAAATAGTTAAATGCAAATTCTCAGAAGACTAAAGTACTTTGTGAAAGGGGCTCTTACTCTATGAACTGCAGCAGCTCCCCTGGTATTAACACGGACACAGGGCAACTCTGCATTAAAAGAGTTGGTGCATTTCAGTTAGTTAATAGTTAAGTACTTGGGTACGGGTGCAGTGACTGCTTAACTTTAATAGTTCCTTGACTTCTGAGGGTCTGGGATAATGCTGATAATATGTACTTACAGTTTCTATTCCCTGCCTAGCTGGAACAAAATCATTTGTGTAGGTGTGGGAAGAAGAGCTGAGTGGATTTTATATCCAAATATAAGGTAGTTATAGAAGAAGGAATCATAGACTTCACTGAATCAGCAAAGCTACTCATATTTAGTCTATGAGGGCTTTGAATGAAAATACCCCTATGCCAGGAAGGGACAGAGAGGAGCTCCTGCCAGGTCAGCATGCAGGGTGGTAACTGTGAGGTCAGCAGGCTGTCAAGCAGAAGCTGAAGCAGGCAAACTAATTACATCTTGGCAAAAAAGTGTAATTAGGAAAGAAAGGCTGTTGCTTAGCTGGCTGAACACCCTTCCCCATGCCATCTATCCCAGCCCTCTTGGATGGCTCTTCTTGGAGATTCCTGCAGTGCAGCCCCCACTTGAGTTATCTCTTTACCAAGAGACATTTGCGAGTAGACAAAACGGGAACAGCTTGTTCTGACCAGCTCAGGGAGGCACAGCCTGCACCTCACAGCAGTGAGAGAGGGCCAGTTAATCCCTGGGATAACCCCATCAAACCCAGTGTCACATTCTGGAGTCCCTTGCTGTTTAAAGAACAATGGTGGTCGGCCTCTTGAGCTGCCATCTTCACCAAGCTGGGTCATCACAGCAGAGAAATGAACTTCATAGCCTTTGGCAAAAGCTTTTCAACTGCAACCAACAGCTGCCTACATTTCTGCTGACAGATCCCATGTTGTTTTCTTGACAGAGTTGCCACCGCTTTCTCTGTTGATTCTGTTAAGTTTTTGCTTTATTTCCCTGCTGGTTTAACCACCCCTCCATTCAAGAGACTGGTCTGCTCTTTCAGTGTCTGTCTCTTCACCAAACTTGCTGCATATATGCAGCACTCCTATAAGAGGAGGGAGTGTCTTTGCTGTGTCCTATGGTTATTACTTCTTGTTGTTGCTTCCAGTAGCTCTGACTCACTCCTGTAACCAGATGTTTTTATTTAGAAGTCATCACCTTTTCTGTTGTCAGTTTTCCCTGGTTCCGTCATTCCTGTCCTATTGTGTCTTCCTGATACCTCCAGCCACCATCATTTTTGGCATTAATGGGTTCACCTCTCTTGACAATTAGAAGGCAGGTAGAGGCCATTGGAGTAGGGGAGACGCTGGAAGTTTTATTTAAATAGTTTTGTGGTTCACAGACCTGGAGGGAGGAACTGTGGCTTACAGTGGACAGGGATGTAGGATGAGACCGCGGTTCTTGTGCTGACTGTCACTAAGCCACTGATTTAGACTGGGTGTATCATTGCTCATTGCCCTATCTGTAAAATGAGGAAAATTGCTGACACTTTTTCCCTACTGAGGCCTACTATATTTGGGAAAAGAGTCTATTTTATCTTACTGTACACTGCCAGTGGTGTTAATTGTCCTGTTGAGCTTAGAAAACTATGAATTTTGAAGAGCATAAACCTCTGGTTTTATGTGGAAGGCAGCGAGACTGCTGCAGCAGCTGGTGCTAGATACTAGTACTGGATCCTTCAGTTAATGACATTGTACTAATGAAATATCAGGGAGTCAATGAGAGTCTCTGAACATGTGTTTGAAAGCTGCAATTAAAACTGTTTACCTTTCATTAACTTGTTTAGCTTTTATAAGTCATGTGAAACATGACACTGTCTGGAGAGCAATACTTTTAGATATGGGGTAATATTTGAATGTTTAAAAAATAAAGTAGCTTGTAAAAATATTTACGTTGAGGTCAACAAAAAACGTTCTTGTCATCTGTTGCTGCTTTCTCTGTGTGTCAGATTTGCTTTTGTTTTGTATTAGACTTGGCTGCTTTTACTCCAAAGTTCCCCCCCACCACCACCTTTATTTTCTCTGTTAAATATTTCCTTCTTCAATTAATCTTCCCATTGTGGAAGATGTTGTTAAGTCCATGCTCCAAAGAAGTACGCTGCACAATGTTTCCATCTCATGCCAGTGCTCTTAATTGAGTATTTGAGATAGTGTTAGCTTTCCCAGATAAATAAGATTAATTTTGGTCACCTAACCCTTACTTCATGGGAATTTCCTAAAAGATTTTGTTTTGGTAAATGTTGTCAGTATTTCATGAAATATACGTACCTTCCTTTCAGTTGATTTGCTTTACAGACAACAAGGAGGGAAGTTGGGTGAGAGCCTTCTGTCTGTCTTCTGTCTGTGGCTGTGACATTGACTGAGTTCCTTTCCTTCTTTACATTTTAGTTTCAATGTTTCCACTTTATTTTCCAGGTTTTTTCCATGTTTGTAACCAAAGAACAACATTGAGATGCTGTTAATTAATCTCAATGTATAAATTAACTGAAAAGTATTCTCAGATCCTCTGATAAGAGGTGCAGTGGCAGGTTGCTCTAGAATTTCCGAATGCCATTTCCATTTAATTTCTTCACCGTTGGTGGCTTCTATACCCAGTTAAGTTACCGTTCTGCTGTCAAGTGTTTGTGTATCACCACCAACCGCACCCTTGCGTCTAATGATCAGGAGGCAATAGTGTTTCAAAGGTCTAATCGAGAGCTGAATTTTGGCTGGCAGCACTTCACCGCTGTCAGTGGAGACATAGGGAAATACCTATGATTGCTTCTGGTTTATAAGATGGCTTCTTCACTCTTAGCTTTGTAGGCAAAAGACAATAACAAGCCGATTAGTAGAGGCTGTACTGTTCAGAGCCTCTTTTTTAACATTCCCTATTTCCTGTGTCAAAAATTAAAATATATCTTTATCAGCATTGTTGTGTGGTTCAGTGAGCTTTGTTATAGTTACCTGAAACTGATAAACTTGCAGGATGACTTGCACAGAAAGGGCATTTGAAGATGCTGTGCAACTTCTCCTAAGCCGGTGTGCATCTTGCATGGGCTGAGGAAGTAAACATCCGCAGAGTTATTTCAGATTTGCACAGATGCATCATGCAAATGTGATCTAGTTCCCTTTTGAAACCATTAGGAATCTTTCCATTGCCTTTGTTGGAATTTGGTCTAGCCTGAGGGAGCAGAGTAGTTCCTGTTGACAGTTCCCACCCTTTACTATTTCTGAGATTCATTAGTTTACCCCAAGGAGCAGTATGCTGAAACGGAGATGGAAATTTGGAGCTGTGCTGGATAGCGTAGGTGCCATTTCCCAATTTAGAGCTCTTGGGTTTGGCTCTCTCTCTTAATGGTTGCACATGGATATAAGTCTACCTCAATTGTCCCTCTATAGTAATCTCTGCCAAAGTAGGTTGAGCTTTGGGACCTTCACCTTAAACTACCTATATAATAAGGGCTTTTTCGGAAGAACAGAGCATCTTCTATCAGGAGCAAAGGACTGTCTATACAGCTGAATTAACAGGCTTTGGATAGGGTCTAGTGATTTTATTGCTTTTGTGGTGTGAATTTGTTGTGAATTGTGACATTTGAATTACTATGGTTCTTAAGGCCGTGAATAGAATCATAGAATCATAGAATAGTTAGGGTTGGAAAGGACCTTAAGATCATCCAGTTCCAA
>JARCZZ010046547.1:0-10742 GCA_030323915.1 Brotogeris chrysoptera
ATTGAGCCATTGAGCACAACTCTTTGCATGCAGCCATCCAGCCAGTTCTTTATCCACTGAGTGGTCCACCTATCAAACTGATGTCTCTCCAATTTAGAGACAAGGATGTTGTGTGGGACAGTGTCAAACGCTTTGCACAAGTCCACGTAGGTGACATCAACTTCTCTACCCTTGTCCATCAGTTGTATAGCCCCATCCTAGAAGGCCACCAAATTGGTCAGGCAGGATTTCCCCTAGTGAAGCCATGCTGGCTGTCACCAACCACCTTGTTGTTTTCCATGTGCCTCAGCATGCCTTCCAGGAGAATCTTCCCCAAGATTTTGCCAGGCACAGAGGTGAGACTGACTGGTCTGTAGTTCCCTGGGTCATCTATTTTCTCCTTCTTGAAAATGGGGGTTATATTTCCCTTTTTCCCGTCATCAGGAATGTCACGTGACTGACAGGATTTTTCAAATATGAGGGACAGTGGCACAGCAACTTCATTTGCCAGCAACTTCAAAAGTAAAGTAATATCCAGAAGAGTCTGGTTAGAGGGGGTACAGCCACTTTGTGTCACTCAGGGGACCAGAATAGACAGAGATGACGTTGTCACAGTAGTGATTCTGGTGATACTGTTACTGGTGAAAGCCATTATGGTCTATATTTAATATGAAAATATTGCACTTGATTTAGCTCATGAAAAGGATAAATTTCACATTTTTAAGCTTTTATTTTCCATGTAATTTGTGCTTTGTCAAAACAAGGAGTTATTTCATCTGCATGTCCCTAAGTAAAAGAAAACCCCTTAATTAAAGGTGTGGAAGGATAGAGAGTCCCTGGATGTACCTGAACCCCCTTGCCAGAACCAGGGGGGGTTTACAAACTGTAACTTGGGACATCATGAGAAACTACGTCTTTTAGCTATGGGAGCTGTGTCTCTTCTGCATTTCTTTGCTTGTTCTTTCCACAGTTGATTCTTTTTTGGGAAAAAACTGACAATATTGGTGCAAATCAATGTGTATACACACACAAACCCCCAGATATTTCATATTTTTAAAAAAATCTAAAAATACACCCAACTGCTCACTTCTACAAAACTCCACAACACTTGCTGGTGTAAGGCTGAGTCAGGTATATCTTCACTCAGCTGCAGGCACAGATTTATTCTGAGTGCTTCTAGCCTTTACTTTCCCATGAAAAAATTAGTTTGCAGCATGCTGTAACCCCTGGGTGTATTTCAGCATTATTCTATGCAATAAACCAAAGGTTAGTTGTTATGCAGTGTATTTACTAACATTTGTGAGGAGTCTTCCCTGTTTCTTTGCTCTTAGCTCAGCAGCAACAAGAGTGCCAAAAAGAGTTTGGGGTTTTTCGCTTTTAACACAAATTCTGTCTGCTAGTTAGGATTTCTTAAGTAACCAGACATGACTGTGAGCAGGGGTCTGGTCCAAGATCCATTGAAAATCTGTGCCTTATGCGGAAAGATTACCTAGTAGGCATTATCAGGGTCCTGCTGCATTCTAAACACAAAGAAATGGGAATCATAAATAGTATGGCACCTTCCTGTATGGCATCAACTCCCAAACTAGCTTTCTGCCCAGCACGTGCAAGCCTTTGGTGGCAGCAGCCGATTGCTTGATTTCCTCTGAGACAGTAGCTGCTATAGCACTTCTTCAGGCTTCCTGCAAACTACTGCCATCCCAGAAAAGAAGGGGCAAGCTCATGGCTGAGAAAAAATGGCATTGTGGCATACTGCCACATGCTGCCCTAACCCACTTAGAACAGACCTTTACACAGGCTTAATTTTCTATTGTTATATGGACACCACACTTGATGCCATTATTGGTTGCTCAGAGAAATAATTCTCAAATATAATGCATTTTGAAGATTCTATTCCATTAAAATAGGGGGGTTTCATGTTCACAGCACATTTTTAAAGTCCTTTTAAGAATGAATTACAAGTGTGACCTGACACTTGTAACATGCATTGTAGTATTCTTCGATCCCTTCTTAAGAGGAGGGCTCTGTGCTTTTAATTTTAGCAACTTTTTTTTTTTTTGCTATTAAGTTTCTATGTTATACTTATTCATATTGTACTGCAAAGGCTTTGTTGAATAAATGTGCCTGGCATTTGTGGCGACAGGTCATGAAATTTATTGTCCTTCATTCTTGTAGGAGCTGAGTCCCAGTGAAACTGGGACTCTTCTGTGACCACCCTCTCTGACCACCATCTCACACATATATAAGCCTGAAGACAGAGAACTACAGGAGAGGCTGTGGATGGCTGTACCAGTCCAACTAAAGTCTAAGGTCAAAAATAGGCTTCACCTCTCTGGGGCCCTTCTTATCCCTGTGGATGATTGTGAGAGTGTGCTATGTTTCCCCTTAACAACTTCTGGTAAATTCTTCCCTTCCGTCTCTGTGAGTATGGAGATAGGGGAATGTTGCCACACTTCTGCCCACCAGCTCATCTCTGTGCTCCATGTTACCAGAATGTTTCTCTTCTGAACTCTTCTGTAGGATCTGAAAATGTTCTAGGCCTTAATAAAACACACAAAAGATCAACAGTATACTGCCCCTAGATATTTCCATTGCAGAGCCAAGAAAGTGGGGAGGAGAGACTGATGAATGACTCTATGGTCACACATAGGAAAGAGGGAAAAGTGTTTCCAAATGTTCTGTTAAAATCTGTAACATATTTTTAAAAATTCTCACATTTCAAGTCAAAATCCCCTAAGAGAGAATATCTGATCTTCAGTATCTTTAACTGCTTGTTTCCATATATGCTGCTGCCAAAATGCTGAGTAGGCATTTGAGATTTACCTTTAATATGCCATTTTAGCTGACAAGATGCTTCCTGTGAATCTCAAAACTTTGTCCTGAAATAGGTGCAATTTCACTGCAAATACAAAGCATAGGATATGCTGCTACCTGAGCAAATGCCACTGAGGCATTACAGATGATAGAATATCAGCATGCATAAGAAATATAAGCAAAGAGCACCTGAAAGTCTATCAAAAAGCTGTATTCCTTTAAAAAAAATAAAAAAGAAGCAAGCTAAATTATTTCTATAATAGCAAGTAGCACCATGCAATAGCAGTGGATCTGTAGGGTAAAGCAATTGGTTTTGAGGACCTTAACTTCATGCTAAATATATTAGTGTGTGTGGTTAATTATTTTCTATTATTTCTTGCCTGATTTTGTATGTTTGACCCCCTCATTGGCAGATGGAACATATTTCTGATTCAGTTTGACTCGAAAGAGCACAGTTCATGTGCTCTGTGACCAGTCTGCAGTGTAAACCAGTGCACACTAAGTGGAGACAATTAGGTTTGCTTCAGAAGTTCACTTCTGGTCCAAACTAAAATGCTAACGTTAACCCCAGAAGACTCACAATCATGGTTGTGGAGCAACTCCTTTGGGAGGTAAACTAAATTGAAAAAAAAAAAAAAAAAGTGAAAAGTTACCTACCCCTTTTGTTCCTACTTGCTTGTTTCACCTGAGCACTATTTTCTCATAAGCATTCACGAAGTCATCTTGTGTCTCTTTCAAACTCTCTTTCTATGTTATCCCTCCTACCAGGCAGGTTGCAACCATGAGAACTGTTTGTTTTGCCGACCAAAAACTGTGTCCTTGCAGAGTCTCATCTTCCTGTATCCAACTGTTTTATTCTCAAAATCTAAGAGTAAAACAGATCTTCGGGCTAATAACTGACATCTTCCTATGGTGTCGGTAGAGTGCTGACAGAATCAGGCACTGACCTGTGACTACAGTAAGAAGATGTAATGGTAACACATAACTAATAACAAAGCCATCCTGGCATCCAATATACTGCATCTGCGTCACTCTTCCAAAAAAGAAACCAGGTTATTCACACCCTCCTTAACTTTCCATGCGCATGGGGTTTTAAAGTCAGAGTAGCCAAAAATGACTTCTCACACAGAAATATGTTATCATGGAGTATGTACTTGTCCTAAGCTTCAGCAAAAAAGAAGGTCCTTCTCAAGAAAGAAGGCACAGGTGCTATTTTAAGAGTCCCTCCTTTACTGTTCCCCCAATGTACCGCACAGCAGAGACTGAACGAAAACACAAAACGATAAAGCCAAATGTTAGCATTCCAGGCATGTGGCTAGAAACCTGAGCTAGGATTAGCAGTCAACAGTTCTGATTCCCTAAATCACTTTGGCCAAGTTGCTTCGGCCCTGTTTACATTAGATTTCCAGTTGTACGGAGAAATAGTTCAAATATGAAAGCTTAGATTTCTATAAAGCCCCTAGTGTTAGGGATTTCCTCAGTTGATGGATGCTCAAGCTCAGACACTTTTTAAAGAGGCTTTCTGCAGTATCTCTAATCACAAGATGCTTTTAAAATTCAGGTTTTATTTAATTTGATCCAATTGTGCTGCCTCTCAGCAAAGCAGCAGTTTTGTTAAAACCTTCTTCCTTTCAGAAACCTCTTTGAAGAATATTTTAAATGCATGTCAAATCAACTCTCAGTGGTGCCCCATAATACCGGGAGTCCCTGTACTCATATTTAGCTCAGTTGTTTCCCACTGAAGTCCTAGTTACGTATCACATTTATACCAGTAACCAAGTAGAAATTTTAAAGCTTTCCTTCCATGCCAGCAAAGGAAAGCATGTGAATAGAGTTTTCACCTTCTTTCTTAGTTTCCTCATCTGCAGAAGACAGACTAGTGGCAGAGAGACACTACTATACTAGCTGGCTGCTCAGAGAACTGAAAACTCCAGATTAGCAATAAAAAGCTAATGCTCTTGATTTGCATGATCTGTGGTGCAATCTCACAATTGGTGCAAACTAATCTGCAACCAGATGAATGGAGCCGTCCCTGCTCTTGCCCTTGGCCATGTGCTCCCCATCATGCTATGTTTAGGAAGACATGCAGTGAGTATGTTCAACTTGGTCATCTGGCTGAAAACCTTCTCTGCTGAAAAAAAAATAAATCAACTAGGCTGGGAACCTGATTCAGCTCTGCACTGACCACAGGAATGTTAGCACTGACACAAGGGCAGGGGGACTAGAGTGGCTAGCAAGAGGGAGGAGTAGGTCTTCTGTTGGTAGCATTATGAACTTAGACTCGCTTACGCTGTTCAAAAAAACATAATCTGAAATGCATTGCAAAATGGCATTAACAGCATGAGGAACTTCAAACTGGCCCAAAGGGAATGTAAGACAAACTACTAATTGCAGAACATGTACAAGTACAGTTCTGACCTGACAGACCAGTGCTGCTATCTTTCTTTTCTCCCATTTCTGAACACATGGCTTTGCAGCCTCAACTGCAGACACCACTGTGAGTAGCTAGCATATACAGCAGCTGGGTACTTCTAAGACACTTGGGAACCCACCAGTTTTAGAAATGACTGCAGAAACGTAAGCAGGCACCAGCCTGGTATCAGCAGATCTTCTATCCGCCTGTTCCTTCTTTCCTTACATGATGTCCCTGACACACGGTGAATCCATAGTTAATTTGGCCCTAGCCTTTGCCTCCCAAAGGAAAAAGCTGTACACCCATCTGACATAACACCTATCCATTACTATATACTCTGTACAGTACTGTACAGTATTGAGAATACTCAGTATTCACAACACCTGGAAAGAAGAAGCATATAAAATTCAAGACCTCTAGAGCTTCCAAAGACAGCTCTGGAGTGTTCTGCCATGATGACAGAGTAAATCAAATAAAATGAACAAAAATCTTCATTACCACAGAAACTGATCAGTGAGCTAAACCAGCCTGGCAGAGTTCCCATCTCAGTGGATTCACCTCTGAGATCTCCAGAACCTTGAAGATAATGCTGTTATTAATTGTTTTGAGTCTCAAAAGAGTAAGAGTGAAGAACACAGAAAGAAACCATATGGTGACCTCAGAGAAGTCTCTGAAAGAGAAGGTCAGGCAGCTCAGGTGGAGAGAGATTAGAAGGCAAGAGCAGAGATCACTTTCCTTCACTGAATACTTCTAGAGTCTTTAAAGCCCTGGAGGAGAAGATGAAGAGGAAATGGATTATCTCCCTTTAACCTTCCTTGGCACAGAATGCTTAGACTTCCCTCTGCTTCACAATGCTTCAGCATATCATTGGGAGCAGTAGTTTGCCTCAACTCCTTTCCACATAACTGAAAACAGCAGCTTCTGGATTACAGACTCCTCTGATTCCTGTGACCCAGACACAGGAGTGGAACTACCCCATTCCCGCTCCCCAAGATTCTGCTCTGAGATCACAAGGAGGGAGGCCATGGCAGCAAGCAATGAGGAACTCCACTGACCCAAATGCTGAAAGTTTCAGAAGTCAAATGTCTTCTTCCATTTTATTGAAATTTCCCCTGCTGGCAATCATGTAAGCATTCATACTTTTCAGAAAATAGATTGTTTGTTGTGCAAATTTGAACATCTCTTACTTCTATCAAAAAGCCAAAGGATTTTTTAAGTGGAGCAAAATATTCCCTGCCATTTCTTTTAATATCCCTACAGGTCTGCATGCTCCACATATGGGCAATAATCTGTCCAGGCCAGCAGGCTGCAGAACTATAGCAGGCTATATAATGAAAGCACATCTGACATCCTCTTGGAAATGTATAGCATGCAAACCAGCACATATTGCAGCACTGTTTCAAAAGGTGGCCTGTTAAAAACTACTCACATATTCCCCTGCTCCTCAATAATTCCACTAGTTCCACTAATCTGTGGAAAATTAATAAAAGTGTGCCAAGCCAGTTACATAAATGTTCATATCAATGTCTCAAACAATTTGTCTGCCTTCTATATGGAATTATTGAAAATAAGCATAGAAAATGCTAAGCAAATGCTGCAGAGCACAGAAACAGCCCTGCCAGCCTAGGTGTTGAGGGAACGCTATGTCCATGGCAAGCAACAAAAAAGTGCTCAGCAGGGTTGGGTTTATTAGTCTGGGCTTAGTGTTTTGGGAGAGGAAGGGAGGGGCTTGTTATATCAAAACGAGCTTCGTTTGTACGTTCCAACATGAACATATTCTACATCAAAGATAAACCACTGTCTATTCCTGAATACTGAAGGAAGGCAGAAGGCTGTTATAAGATTACTTCTCATCTGCAGCACAAATCTACAGTACAATCAGTACAATCTACAGTGGTTAGCTGAAAGCATCACAGTGCTGGTTATTCAAAACAAGTGGATCATTAGTTCCCACTACAGCACCCAAATAGCGGAAACAATGCCACCTCTAAAGTGCAAGAGGAGTATTTGTCTACTATGCTGGATATAACCCGAGTGAGTCATGCCTTCTCCTAAGCACTGACTACAAATGTACTTTATTCCTTGCAAAGTATCATTTGCACATGGCTATGCAGCATACATATGTTGAACATCAGGACGAAACACAGCCAAGCCGATTTAAAAGTGAACTGCCAGAGACAGGCTGTCATTAGACAAATCCCAAACTGCATGTCACAGAGAACAAGAAAGTCCAGGATGATGCTACACTGCTACAGCTCAAGGTTTTCCATGACAGCACGGTATTGGTTAGGTGTGATTTATACTGGGGAGATAATAATTGCTGGGTAAATACAAACAAAAATTGGATGAGCAGTGGGGAAAATAAACACGGACATATTTCAAGAAATTGTGAATGGATGCTTGCATCAATTAAACCGAGGTGTGCTTTTCTTACCTGCCTGTTTGATGAAAAGGATGCTTTATTCCAAACAAGCTGCTGAGACTATGGAATGACAGCAAATATATTAGAGAATAATAAATGCTGAGACTGCTACTTTACTTTTCCAATAGGCAATTCTGAGGTTTGTGCAAATTTAATTTTACTTAAACAATTTTCTGACTGAGAGGGTCATTCCCAGTAATACCTACACCTACTTGCTGAGTTGTGCTATGAACATCCATCAGCTCTGCATACTGTATGAGACAGAAGCATCGGCAAGCCAGTTAATTCTTTGCAGGGTAATAAATCAGCATACATGTCTTCAAGCTGAAAATTAACAAGTGCGTATAATTCTTCATAAGTATATCCAGCGCTTTGAAGCACGATGCAGCACATACAATTGAGGATGCAGGAGACATTTTTTTACTGAAATGAAAATGCAGTATTTCATGCTTAGGCTTGAAAGAAGTATAGCTTAGTAAAATAAAGCTTACAATTCAAGTCACTCTTTTACTTCAAAACTAATTTATTGCACATTTTACACATCCTGCAAGTGATGAACAATGGTCTTGGATAATTACTTTCCTTACAAAGTGTGGGAATCAAAGGATATGTTTTAGATGTGTGGTCACAGATATCATCATGCTGATGAATTGCAAATAACCAGCCTGAGAGCTGATGATGTGCCTTCTTTGATAGCTGTACTGTATATAAATTCTCTTTTCCAGGATGAGAAAAGCACTTAATAATAGGATTTTTGGTGCATGGATTTAAATTAAAAGAAAGTGTAGCTGTGTACAAGTGTAGTTGCTAACAATGAGAAGAGAACCGTGCTGGTCACTTACCAGCTATTTTGACATCTATTTGTGACAGGTTTTGTCCACCACAGCTAATACTAGTCCTGTCAGCCTTTAAGACTCCAACTCAATTTTCAGATCCTACACGGAGTGCAAAAATTCATGGAGCAGTCTCTCTATTCACTTGTAATTCAGCCAAGCCCTACATGACATCATTGGAGGATAATTTTGTATATTGTTTTCCAAAACTAACTCACACTTCCCCCATCATTTTCCAGGTAAGCTGTGGCAGCAGATACTGCTGTTCACAGCAAAAGCTACGAACAGCATCCCACCCAAATGCTCACACAGACTTGATCTTTCAAGGGGCCATATAATCACCCTTCAGTGAGAGCTACCTGAGGTCACTTAAAACCTGACAGAGATTTTCCTTTATCCAGTATCTGAGGTTTAAATGATGTATGCTCTGTAACAACACACACACTCTGAAAGGTTCAGTCTTCACCCTCCAACATTTTAGGAAGGCTTCAGCACTTTGTAGGAGTAGACACATACTTGGCAGCAAATACCAAAACAACTAGCATGCGTTGCCAAAGGCAAGCTGGTAATGCATCTGGTATGATCAAGGCTCTGCGTCTGTGTTAACATACTCGCTCCTGAACTTCTGTGTCACAGATTATTTTGCAGCTTCCAATTAATTTAACAAGATTCTCATTTTGAATAAGCCACGCATTGCTTTAATTCCCATTTGTGCAGGTTTCAGGAGAAGATTCATAATAGTTACTTAACTTCACCAAAAATATTTTTTCAACACTCTGGCCAAAAGAGCAATGGTTCATTAGGAAAGGCTTCCTGTTTGAGGAGCTGGGTGCCGACCTCAGCCTTCTTCTCCGATTCCCATGCTACAGCCTTTGGCTGCCATTACCAGCCTCTCACTCTCCAGCCTCTCCTCAACATAAACATTTGCCATAACTGGATTCTTTGTTTGCAAAACTGGAGTCCAGACCATAGAAGGCTCAGCCCATGAAGAGTGTCCTCACAGAGGGAAATTAAAAACACTGGCTCTTATCAGCTGCATGTTTCACTCTCTCTCCTGCCGCTATCTCTAGCTGAGCATGGTGAGCTCCACTACAGAGCTAATTTCCTCCCCTTCTGGCACTCAAGGCATATGTGCTTTAGTGATACGAAATTCCTCTCCCTGAGTTTAATACTGAAGCAAGAATTCATCTTAAGACTGTAAGTCACAACATGGTAGGAAAACCCACTCAATTCAGAGGCAGAAAGTTCCTTTGCATCTTTAAGGGGATTTGAGAATCTAACCTGATTCCTGCCTCTATTCCCATTACAGGCTGTTACCTGTGCAAGCAACTGTGCAAGCCCTGTTTGTTTAAGCTGAACACAAAGCAGTCACATTAAATGGTCTTTTGGTAGTGATACCTGAACAAGAGAACAGGCTGGGCAGGCATGGTGGTAAAGCTGTATGTTTGATTTGTATGTGACTGCTTAAACGAAGCTTTCACTTACCACAGTAGTCAGACAATACCAGTGACACTATTAGACAAAAACAGAATGTAGAAGGCTGATTTTATGTGGCTTTATGAGATATTACATGGATTCTGCATCTCTGGAAGTGTTCAAGGCCAGACTGGATGAGGCTCCAAGCAGCCTGCTCTAGTGGAAGGTGTCCCTGTTCATGGCAGGAGGATTTGAATCGTGGATCATCTTTAAGGTCCCTTAAACCCAAACCGTTCTGTGATTCTATGACTGAGGGTTCAACAATGCAATGCAGTGCCCTACCCTGATTGCAACTAACAAAGAGTTCAAACATTAATTTCCTCTAGAAAATTAAGCCACATTCTGCTATCTTCAGCACCATTGCAGAGAAACAGCAACTATTCACCTGCGTTCTCTGTAGCTTTTTTACCTTCAGATTTCTCGTTGGAAAGCGCGACTAATATCTTAATACCATTCAGGGTTTATTAGCTCGCACACTACAGGTACCTCAGAAGCGCTGCTTTACCTACAGCACCCCCTCGCGGCCACAGGGCGGCCAGGCCCGCATGCCTTCCCTCAGTACGCAATCCCGCGCCTCAGCGGCCGCCTGCCGCCGCCTCCTCCTCCTCCTCTTCCTCCTCCTCCTCTTCCTCCTCCTCCTCCTCGCAGCCTTCTCTCTGCTCTGCCCCGCAAACCCGGAGCTGCAGCTCGGACGCGCAGCGTCAGACTCCCCGGGGCCGAGCCTGGGAGCCCTCGGGGAAGTGGAGCGGGCGAGGAGGGGCCGTGGGGAGGGCGAGGGAGGGGGGGGGGCGGGGCGAGGGCGGGG
>JARCZZ010046547.1:10842-22241 GCA_030323915.1 Brotogeris chrysoptera
GGGGAGGGGGAGAGGGAGAGGGAGGGGGAGGGGTAGAGGGAGAGGGAGAGGGAGAGGGAGAGGGAGAGGGAGAGGAGAAGAGCCCCACGAAACCACCGCCCCCCCCCGGCGCTTCCAGGGGCAGAGCTCCCGCTCCCTCCCACCTCTTAGGCCAGCCCCGCCCCGCCCCACGCTCGCGCACGCTCGCTGCCCTCCACCCGCTCTATTGGCTGCCGCGGCGGGCGGCGGTGCCGCGGGACGCGCAGGCGGCGCATGCGCGGTGGGGTGAGGCGCGGGTTGGAATCCGGGTGTCCCGCGCGTGGCGGGGCCCTTGCCGGCGGGGAGCGGCTCTTCTTCCCCCTTCAGCGCCGTTACCCTCCGCATCCCGCCCTGCGTCACACACAGAATGGCGAGCAAAGAAGGTAAGAGACTCCCGCTCCCCTTGGAGGCGCTCCGGGCTTCCTCTCCAAGGAGCTTCCGACGTGGTGGTCGTGAGAGTGGGCCGTTGTTCCCGGCGGCCTCCCCTCCGGAATCCAGGCTTCTACCCCGTCCCCTCCCTGGTGTGGCCGCGGCCCCTCTCGGCGGGCTCTTCTCCCCATCTTCGCGCCGCTGTTCGGCGGCGGGAGGTGCCAACCGCCTGGTTCATCTCGCTTTCCTCCCCGCAGTGCTGGAGGACACGGTGGAGGAGCGCGTTATTAGCGAGGAGTACAAGATATGGAAGAAAAACACCCCCTTCTTGTACGATCTGGTGATGACACATGCGCTGGAGTGGCCCAGCCTCACCGTGCAGTGGTTGCCTGATGTGACCAGGTGAGAGAAAGCAGAGAGGCCTGGAAGGCATCAGGAAGGCACAGGGCTTTGCAGATTTGCTCAGTTTGCGAAGCAGGAGGAGCTGAGGCTCTGTGCAATTGCTTGTTCCACTCCTCTGTTAACCATGTCTGCTAGGTAATTTGAGGATAAAGACCACACAAGATGAGAATAATTTGTGTTAGTCTCCTCCTTGTGAGCTTGTGACACTTTATTTTGCTTGTTTGGGTATGCGGAAGCTATGAGGGAAAAGGTTACACGCAGATCCTTTACCAAAGCTTAGCATAGCAGATGTGAGGTGTGAGGAGAGAAATCTTTCTCCATTTATTGTTATGAGCCGTAACACTTTCCTCTAGTTACTGCTGATCAGAGAAGCCTGTGTATTAAATAAGCTTTTTCTTGAAGCCTGCTTTTTCTCATGCGCACTATAGATTACTGTTCCGTAAAAGCTATAGTATGTGTCTTTTTTTGTTTAAGTCTGGACTTATTTAAGAGGATACTGTTCTAAGACTGGTACTTCACATCCTGGTTCTGTCCCTGGCTTGCTGATGACTTCACATGTTTTAATTTTCCCATTCTTCCACCTACCCCTAAAAAATATGGTCTCACTGGTTAATTTCTTAAAGAATTGGGAAGGTGGGGATAGATTCTGTTCATATGCCAGCTATTTTGATTGTTGCAGTAACCGGCCAGTGCTCCATTGAGGTAGTGGACAAAGACTAGGTCCCTCATGTGTTGTAAAGTGGATACAGATAAGTTTTAAAATACCTTGTGCATAAAGTTTGTGCAATAATCAGGGAATGGTTTCTTTCCTCTTTAAAAATTTCACCTTACAAGTGTGAGGTTGTACTTGGTGGTTAGATGATCTCTTCGTTTAGTATACCAGAAAGTTTGGGGAAGATGTTGAGAAATGTGAGCTAGCTAGTTGCGGCATGGAGAAAATGAACTGGGGATTTGAGGGTGTGGAGCCCTTATGAGGAAAACTTCTGCTTGCCTCATATTTTGCAGATTGACTTAATATTCAGTTTAAAACCTGGTATTTCCAATAATATCTCCAGTGTCAAAATATATATGCCATTAAAGGCAAGGACTGTCTCTTTGTATGGCACCTGACATGATGGGACATCTGTTCCTGATGCAAGTAAGTGTGTGTGCATTGTGTATTTTGTTTCATTTCAGATTTTTCTTTCCCCCTCAACATGTATGATGATGCATTGAAAGTGGTGTAGTAATACCTACAGTGGTATATGATTGCCTAAGTGATTCCTGTTTGTTTGGATTCAGACATGTAATGAGTTTTCTGCTTTCAAGAATGCAGAAGCTGCTTGGTTTTGACTGTTCACACTTTTGCCTTTCAAAGATGTCGCTGTCCATCCAACCTTTCACGTATTACTAAATGTTGCAGTTAACCACCACAAGAGAAATTTCTAATTAGCTAGGATTTGTACAGTGTACAAATGAGCTCATGAAATAAAATAACAACCGGTAAAAGCTTCTAGGAGAGGTAACTAAAATAGGTTGCCATTTGTCCTCAGTATTTGTGTTATAGAAAGTAGTATTGATTGTTTTCTAAAGCATACTGTGTGACTGCCTTGGGAATTAAAGGCAGACGTAGTTATTAATGTCACCTTTAACTGTATCCAAATTGTTAATTGTCCCTTTCAAGCCATAGTGGCAATGTTTACTGACTCACTCTAGCCTTGTTGGTTGTATCTTTGGCTTGCTTAAGTTAAGGTCAAGTTCAATTTATTGCACAAGTCTCTTGCAGTGAAAGAAAGGATCTCTTACCTGAGTCTCTCTTTCCTAGCACTCTGAAGAAGTTTGGACCCTGAGTGATACTAATGCTAGCCATCAGACTTCTGAAACTGAGCATGTAATTTTATTCCATGCATTTATTATTCTAAACAGGCCAGAAGGAAAGGATTATGCTCTACACTGGCTGGTTTTGGGAACGCACACATCTGATGAACAGAACCACCTGGTTGTTGCAAGAGTCCAGATTCCCAATGATGATCAGTTTGATACTGCGCAGTATGACAGTGAGAAAGGAGGTGGGCATGCATGAGTTATCAGATGACGTTTCTTGGAGTGGGGAAGATGGCATGAAATGCTGTTTCACCCATTAAAAATGGCTGGTGTGATAAACTGACCTTCTTCTGACAAATGTAGAGTTTGGAGGCTTTGGATCTGTGACTGGCAAAATTGAAACAGAGATTAAAATTAACCATGAAGGTGAAGTGAACCGTGCTCGTTACATGCCACAGAACCCCTGCATCATTGCTACGAAAACACCGTCTGCTGATGTGTTGGTATTTGACTACACTAAACATCCTTCAAAGTCAGGTGGGTCACTCTTCTTGAAGTTAGGCAAAATGCCTCTTGTCATTGAGAGGTAAACTTGTATTTAACTGTCATTAGGAGAAGAGGTGGTGGGCTCTGTAACTTGAATGAGAGGGACCGTATCTTTGGAGACTTTAACCGCCTGGTTATGCAAAATATTATAAGAGAATCCTGATACAAGCAGCATCAGAAACAAAGTTCTTGGATTATAATAATGCTGTTGGTGGAATGATGTGCAAGGTGAAGCTAAATGGAAGGCATTTTCTCTCTTTCAGACCCAAGTGGAGAGTGTAATCCTGACCTTAGATTGAGAGGGCACCAGAAGGAAGGCTATGGCTTATCCTGGAACTCAAATTTGAGTGGACATCTTCTCAGCGCATCAGATGATCATGTAAAACCCGCATCTTGTAAATTGAAAAAAACCCCAAAATTGTAAAGTGTAAATTGCTTTTGTGACCTTATAAGTAATCCTTGTGCCTTGAATTCACACAAAACTGATGAAGAACTTGGCTCACTTCTCACTTTTGGCATATTAAGTGTTCCTTTTCAAAGACAAGGAACTGTTTCAGGAATGTCATCTCTGTTTATATGGAGCATGTGATTATTTGGTTTTTTGAAAGATGTTACATGGACTGCGACTGTATTAATAGAATATGTCTCTTATTTACAGACTGTGTGTTTATGGGATATAAGTGCTGGACCAAAAGAAGGCAAAATTGTTGATGCAAAAGCAGTCTTTACTGGGCACTCTGCAGTGGTTGAGGATGTGGCATGGCATTTGCTCCATGAATCTCTGTTTGGATCTGTGGCAGATGATCAGAAGCTCATGATGTAAGTTGGGGTTAAGCAGTTTCTGCATGGTGCCTGCTGTCAGTGAGCCAATCCAGAGCACCTGGGGAGAAAAGAAGTCTGAATTCTGGAATGACGTCATTTAGCTCTTTAGTGCTGTAATGCTGCAGAATCACTGAAATCTGCATGTCATTTAATATGTTTGCACCATTTGAAAATAAGATGTGATTAATATGTATGTCAGCTTCCTGGTGCCGACTGATTGTGTATAACAGACACAAAATACTGAAAGGTTATGGAATAAAAACTGTAGCTTCAGACTAAGGCTGAGTAATAATGTAGTCTCTTAAACTAATGTGTAGTGAAAAAGAACTTCATGTGAAAACTTATGTTTGTTTGCTCTTGCTCTCTCCTCCCTGCCCCTCGCCCTTACCCAAATCCTTCATTGCAACAGCTGGGACACAAGATCTAATACCATGTCCAAGCCAAGTCATTCTGTAGATGCTCATACAGCTGAGGTCAACTGTCTGTCCTTCAATCCTTACAGCGAGTTCATTCTAGCAACTGGTTCCGCTGACAAGGTTTTTACTTGTGTATACTTTAAATTCATGAGTATTCTAGATGACAGCTCTATAGTCATTATAGTAAAACCAATTTCTTGCTTCCTTTCCAGACAGTGGCTCTGTGGGATCTTCGAAACTTAAAATTGAAACTCCATTCTTTTGAGTCTCATAAAGATGAAATTTTTCAGGTAGGTAAACTTTTCTCAAAAACTGTAAACAAAAGTACAAGAGTACTGACATGAACTCTGAAGCAGGTAGTCAACAACTGATTGCTGAAAAGATACTGGTGGTTTGCAGGTACTGTCAGTGCAGGTAGAAGTTTTTTTCTAAAGTGTCTTTCTATAGAGAGGACTTGGTTTAAATCTAGTTTTGTGAACTCTTGTCTATTTAGTAGGTGCAAGTAACAGTGAATTTTAGACAATTAAATTTCATGATAGCATACATCTGTAACAGTGAAGTAAGGTTGGCTATTCAACTTGAGAAATCTTAAAGACTTTAAAGCACTCTGGCGCTATAGGATATTTTTTGTGCTGGAAGGAAATGATTATTCAGTGTAGTTATTGAAAATTAGTGGCCAGGTACCTGGTGATGGTCATTCAGGATATGCTTTAGAAATCAGTAACTGCTCCAGTCAACCTGTTTTCTTTCAACAGGTTCATTGGTCTCCTCATAATGAAACAATTCTTGCATCAAGTGGTACTGATCGTCGGCTTAATGTATGGGATCTGAGGTGAAGAGCAACTCCTTTCTTTCAGTATATAAGAACAGATGGTAAAAAGGCTGCAGATATGCTTTATTTGGTAGACTTGATTTGTTCTGATCTCCAACCTGCCTTGCTTGCTTATCTTGTACCTGGTGTTGCAGGTGCACAGTTGAAGCAGCGCAACACTTAAAATGTTACTTCTCTGTGGGGTTTTCTTGTCGATGAGGTGTTTTCTGTTGTCTTTAGTGAAAAATGATTTCTGCCTCCATGTGCTTCACAAGTTAGATTGTCTTTCAGTATTGATAGTGCCAAACAGCTGATGACTTATGCCTGAGGCTTATAGTTATTTGACGGTGAGAAAGAACAGCAAAAGCAAATACTGGAGAAACAGGCTAGGAACTGCCAAGTTAAACTGATGTAGGATTCAATTTTATTTATTAATAAAAAATATAAACTATTTTTCTTACAGTAAAATTGGTGAAGAGCAGTCTGCAGAGGATGCAGAAGATGGGCCTCCTGAGCTGTTGGTACGCTGTTCTTCAGGTTGCAGTCTGCTGACATGCTGTGTGGCAGTAGGATGCGTTATGAGTGTGCTACTAAATCTGCAGCAGTTCATAAATCTATCCACCTTCCTGTTTTTCAGTCCATTACTCTAATTTGCAGTAGTCTTCCTCTGTTCCATTCGGAATGGGTTTTGATTTTTTTCCCAGATGTCTTGGACGTGATTTTCACATACTCATTGCTGAACATATTTACAGTTTGGCCATGTGCTTGTTAGTACTCTCTTATAACTAAATGCCTGTAAAGCCAAGGCCTTCAATTGTTTATCTTGAAATAGACCAGTTAGATTCCCCATAGCTAGCCTTACTGATGTAGAGAGTACAAAGACTTATGTTTTGGTTTGCTTCCTTAGGAAACAAATAATTAAAAATGCTTACAGTTTGATTTCCCCATTTCCTCTGTAATTGTGTAAGTGCTCATGTAATTAGATGAGGTAATGGATGTATGGCTGGATTTCATAGCCCAACCTTACATGAAGTACCACTGTTCTGAGGGTGTTACTTGTTGCTATAATATGAACTGTTGTCTTAACCACATTCTCAGCAATTGTATTGGCATCACACACCTTTGTCTGTGTTGTGAGTCTCTAGTAGCGGGTTTTTGTTCCTTGTATAGTCATTAGCATGACATTTAGCTTCTGGATCTTGGGGTTTAACAGATTTCTCTCTGAAGAAGCATGTGGCTTTTTTTTTTTTTTTTACAGTTTATTCATGGAGGACACACTGCCAAAATTTCAGACTTCAGTTGGAATCCTAATGAGCCTTGGGTGATCTGTTCTGTATCAGAAGACAACATAATGCAGATATGGCAAATGGTGAGTGTCACAGCAGCTCCAGAGTTGCTCCGATGCTTGTTGGATAAATGAAACTGAAATGGCTTGTTCTTCTTAGGGCAGCCTGTGCCTTCGGTGACTGAAAGTAGCCTTTCCCCTCTACTTCCTACACTGTTTGATTGGAAAGTAAGAGTTTCAAAAGAAAACAGACTAAGCCAACCTGAATAAATACAGCTGCTGCTAATTCTTGACTCGCAAGTCCTAGGTACTAGTTTAAAATAAATGTGGCAGTTGCAAACTTATATCCAATGCTAGCCAAGACCTGTTCTTACCCCAGCTTCCCGCATGCTCACTATGAAGCAAGATGCCATTTACCTCTCCAGTTAGTTCATGTTATTTTACATTACAGGAGTTTGATCAGTTATCTTACAAACGTAGAATAAAGTCATTTGGAATAATCTAAGTTAAAAAAAAAAAAGTAACAGACTTCAACATACATCACAGGTCAGGCTTCCGGTTTTTACACCTGTTCTTTAACTTGTTTTGTGTGTTCAGACTGAGGTTGAAACAAGTCCAAGTAAAATGTCTGTAGTAAGGCTAACGGTTAAATGGCAAATGCTTCTGGTGCTGAAATAAAACAGTGCTGGAAGACAGCTGCTGAAGTCTGGCCCCTTTGTGCGCATCTTTAATTCGGCTGCCCCAAAGAAAAGGCAGGGAGAAGGTCTCTTTAAGGCAGAAGTGATGTATATGCTGCCTTGCTATTACCAAGTTTTTTATGTCTGAAGTGTAGAAGACTGTTTTAAACCCATTGTATTTACCACTTATAATATCTTGTGTCTTTAGGCAGAAAACATTTACAATGATGAAGAACCAGATATAGCAGCAGCCGAACTGGAGGGTCAAGGAACATAATTTTTCTTCCTTAGGAAGTACTGGTTGTTGCATAGTAATATAATGTGACTACTGTATACATGGGGTAGAGGGGAAAAACCAAACTAAAACCAACCCAAGCACTGCGCAGAAGCATTGCATCTGATTGGGAATATTCTTCATTGGGCACAAAAACTTTGTATAGTCAAGTTGTCATGGGCTACCCTTGGTTATTTGGGCACTTGGAGCTATTGTATACTGTACAGCAATTAGCTTTTAGGGAAAATAAGGATGACTTAATACCTGTCAATATATTTTTAAACAAACTTGTGGGTTCTTGTAAATAAAACAGTCAAATCCTCAATCGTCCCACACACAAAGTGCAATGAAGAGAAATAGTTTTTATTAATATGTAGAAAGAGCTTTTCACTTTTACACAACACTTTTGGATTGGCTTTGCATAAATAAAATTTATTAAATAAAATGTTTGGTGTGTTTAATGTCCATTGACACATGGTGAATACCATCTCACCTGAATATAATTGAATTTCTGCATAGATATAGAGATCTGTAGTTTTTTATAACTTAGCCCACAGTTAAGGGTCTGGGGAGATGAGAATTGTCTTGATGTGAAAAACTTGGAAATTTGAATCCTTTACAAACAGAATGAGCATAGAAAGAGGTTTGGGGACTACATGGACATGGCCTACAAGAGACCTGTAAGCCTTAACTCTTGAGCAGAGTCAAGTAACTGTAGTGAGTTGGGTTTTTGTTGGGGTTTTTTTTGGGTGGTTGCGGAAGTGCTGTCCTCTAACATTTTCTTGTCTTAGGCGCTGAGATGGTGATGTCCTCTCAGTGGGCTCAGTTGGGTCCTGCTTGTGTTCAGTTAGAGCCCTCCTGTAGCTTTGTTTTGGTTAAAGTGATGTGAGGCTATCGGGCAGGTGTCTAAAATACATTAATATCTGAACAAATACAAGACAAACATATAGTTTGCTTCTAAAGCTGGGGCCGGCTGAAAAGCTGGAGAATATGGATCATGTAGAAGTAAATTATCGTCATGTTTATTCTGGTTATGACAAGTTATGGATCACCTTGGCAGCTGTCAGACAGACAAGTCTTAAGTCAGTGTCTAACTTGAGTTTAAATTAAAGCTTTTAGTTACTTAAGACAGCCCTTGATTAAATTAATTGTTGGCTTTCCTGATCTTTCTGCTCAAGCAGAAAGAAATGGAAGACTTTGACTGACACTGAAAATGTGATTTTTGATGTTGAAAATGTTACTTCCCTTTTACTTGAATTTTAACCAGTTTCCAGGCTGCTGAGCTCAAGCTGCTTGTACTGGGTTGGGCTGGGATGGAGTCTGCTTCGTGATGCTGTGTTTTGGGTTTATGCCTAGAATGGTGCTGGTAATGCACCTGTGTCGTGGCGAGGGCTGGGCAGCACTTGCACACCAGAGGGCAGGGAAGAGACAGTGCATGACAACTAACCTGAGCTGAGGGGCTGCTCCTTATCCTGAGTCCTGCTTGGCAGCAGAACTGGGGCAGAGGAAGAAGAAGGGAGCATGTAATGTTGAGCACTGCTTGGAAGCTGGCAGGGCACTGGCCTGCTTCTGGCAGGGGCCAATGGTAATTATGACAAGGGCATGAATTTGTTTTCTGGAGAGAATTGAGTATAGGTGCAGGGTACTGGTATTGCAGTATTGGAACGTTCAGTGGAAATTAGCTCTTTCTGGGCAGAGGTAGTGGTTGTGAGCTGGAACTTGGCTATAAATGTCCTGAGGGACAAAATCAGTTCAGGATTTTGTTCCTCAGGAGGGAGCTTGCCTGTATGTCAGAAAAAGAGCCAACCTCTTTTCGGCACACTCTGTCCTTTGGTTATCTACAGCAGATGGTCCCTAGGCCAGTGCTGAGAGGGGTTGGTGATGAAGCCATAGAGCAAAGGTGTTGGGAGCTTTCTGTTTCAGCTAGGGGTCATTCAGCTGAGGGAATCAACATCTGTTGACGAAGTCTTGCAATGTATAAGCAGGCCAGCAGTAATCTTCACCTCACAGGGAGGGCCCCACAGTTACTTCTAAGGGGAACTTGGGCTGCTCTGGGTGCTAATTTAATTTGCAAATGACAGCAAATGATATGTGTTAAACATACTGAGCTCAGAGATGGGTTTTGGTCAGGTCCTTTTGACATGCGTTCTGACATATGCAGCTCTTGGAAAAGTAGGAAATTAAAAGGTCAGTGGCCTGGCTGCTACTGGAAAAACAAGTGTTTCCCAGAGAGCGCAGTGGTGGCTGTTCCAGGCCCAGAGCGGCTGTGGGCTTTACACAGCTCCTGCCACTGCTGGTTCTCTTCAGGGCTGGGTTCAAGGAGATCTGCTGCTGTTTTGCACCTGCACGTACAGTGCGGTTCCTCCCTGTAGTTGATGATTTCAGCTTTGTGTGTCTGTTACAATTGGGGTTGTTTGCTTACATCTTCTTACTGCCTTGCCTCACTAACTAAATGGGAGTGGGAAAAATGGGTGAGCAAGTAACTGCAGCTCTTTGCTGTCCTTCAGCTACTTGTTCTTTCTTTTCCTGCCTGCTGTTATAGGGAAACACACACCACACCACACCCCCCCATGCTGTCGGCCCTGAGTCATCATGCATAGACATGTCTCTTTCCACACCTTTGTCCAGAATGGTTCCTCTAAATGTGACGCAGGTAGGTGTAAAAAGCATCCAAATGTTCCCATGGAAGGCTGAGATGCTGTTGGAGTTCAGCAGGCAGGTGGCAGCTGGAGAGGATGTACTAGACAGTATGAAAGATCAGTGCTGCCGAAGGACAGCTCAGCTGCTGTCTGGTTAACCATGCTTTGGTTTAGCTGGTGTTCATGGGTGTAAAAACACTACAGTGCCATGTCTGGGAAGTGGAGATGAATGCGTTGCTAAGTGTGGTTCTGTTTTGACTAACAGAAGTATATAGGGGGCTTTGGGTCTGCTGCTGAGTGGCCGGAGACAGCCCCTACAGCTGCTGTGCCAGCAGCTCCTGTTCACAGCTGTCCCACTTGCCAGAAACATCTGTCCCACTGGCTCCAGAAGCATCTCAATGTCCCCTCGGGAAGCTGGAAGCTGGTGGCTCGGTGTTCGAGGCCCACATGATGTCCCTGTAACTTCAGCTTCTCTGAATACATTCTTGTCAGAAAAGGGGTCTCGTATAAGGCAGAACACGGCCAAAGCACGGTTGTGTCTGGCAAACCCTGGACAGGTTGCTGCTTGTTCACTCACAAAAGCCTAAAGGCGTTCTGTTTTTTTAATTACCTTGTTTTGCATCCTGGTTAACTGGATAAAACCAAATCAGATGGATACTGCAACAGTATAGTGGCATACTGTCCAGAGCAATTTTAGTGCTGATTGAATGCTATTGTACAGGTGCATCTACCTTTTAAAATTATATGTGGTTGCCAGTGTTCCTGCCTTCCTTCACTGAACTGCCAGGAGCTATGAGCCAGAGCTTTATGCCTTGTCACTGTTGGTGGATAGCTTCAGTGTCCCACCAAGCCCTGCCGCTTCCCTATAGAGCATGGAGGCATCAGCTTGCCAGGGCTCACAGCTGCACTCAGTATCCATGTTCGTACAGCTGAAAGGTGGCAGGATGGGATAATTTATTATGGAGCAAAATGAGAGTATAATTTCCTTACCTTTAATGTAGTTCAGAGTACTGCAGTAAATGCACCCTTTATACTGCTTTCTTCTCCCTGAGTGAATTCTCTTTCACAATTGTTCTGGGTTCAGCTGTAAGAGTTATTTTTCTCCTTCCTAGTAGCTGATGCAATGCTGTGTTTTGGCCTTAGTCTGAGAACAACGCTGATAACACGCTGATGTTTTTAGTTGTTGCAAAGTAACGCTTACCCTGATCAAGGACATTTCAGTCTCATGCTCTGCCCGTGAGGAGGGGCACAAAAAGCCGTGAGGAAGCAGAGACAGGACACCTGACCCAAACTACCCAAAGGGGTATTCCATACCACAGCACGTCATACCCAGTATA
>JARCZZ010046549.1:0-12208 GCA_030323915.1 Brotogeris chrysoptera
TGAACAGCCCCAACTTTCTCATCCTATCTTCATACGGGAGGTGCTCCAGTCCCCTGATCATCCTCGTGGCCCTCCTTCATCTTATCACCTGCTCTGAGATGGGGCTCTAACAGTGTACTGCCTGGGGTGGGTCTGAGGTTGGGTTGGTTTTTTTCCCCTCTCAGAGTAAGCCTCCTAGTACATTTGCCACATATACAGCTGATGGGGTGCTTACTGCAGGTGCTGCAACATCTACTTGTCATTCTTCTGAAACAGGCTCAAGCACAGTTATGATAAAACAAAACAGCCTGAAAGAGCTAAAGAGGGATAAAAATAGTGACCGGGGTGCACACAAAGGTATAATTCACTGGTGAAGAGGCATGTTGGGCATCCCCTCCCTGACAAACGCAGTTTTTAAAAAACATTTAAGTAATGTTATACTAGACAAATGAAAATCCTAAAAAACTGATTGCAACAGACACAAGGCTAGTTGCATCCCAAAAAGGTGATTGCAACAGACACAAGAGCTGGTTGCATCCTAAAATGCTGGTTGCAAGAGGAGGATGTTGTGACAGTTACTGTAAACTAAGAACCTAGACAAGTGGTATTTCCCTTGAGCCCAAGAGCACCTGAACCAAACAAGCAATAGAAAGGGTTTGCTGTGTAACGTTCTTCAGGTGAGATGCACAGATGCCTACAGACATGGAAATGTATATGCATGTATGCAACACATTTGTCGACTGTCCAGTAACATTTAGAAATATGCCTAGAAATACTTCTACTGCATAAACACTCAAATAGCTACATTTTCCCACAAGGTTCCACCATGCCATCACAATCTGCACCAACGTACTGGCAAAAAGCTGTAGGACTTCTCTCCAAAAAGCTGACTGGCAAGCCGTAGAAGATAGGGAGCATTCCTTCTGTTTATATCCATAGTCAGAGTTTGGAATCTTGAGTGAGTATCTTCAACTTTGTCAAAATGAAGTGTCTGAAATAAAAGAAATTAATTAGCTGCTGCTAATACTGCCTTAAAACAACAATACAGTATATTTGTATCTGATCCAGAAGACAGGTAGGTTGAAGAAAGGCAAAAGGCTGAAAGCTGCTTAGAGACTTTTGTAAACCTTGAAATAATTAATCACAGTTTCTTGGTGCTACTTGCCCATCAGCCACTTGCATTAAGCTCCTGGTTTATACACAGTGACAGCTGAAGCTGCTGACCATAACCCCCAGTCCCATCCATGTAATATCTGCATGCCTCCCCTCCATGTACCATGGGGCACAACGGCTCATTCTCAAGTGTGGAATTGAAGAGAGATGATGCCAATAGAGGCACTCTGGTTTCCTTGCTTCCCCTTTGGCCCAAAGGGGCCTGAGGTTTTGCTTTACAGAACATACAGTCAAAACCAGCACAGGTGAGGTCTCAAGAAAACTTAAAACAATTATCTTTTATGGTTTTATGAAAATATAACTGATATATATTTATGAAACTGTATCATCTTAAAAACCAAATTCATTACTGCAGTTTCTTTTCACCAGCACCTCCTTTCCCAGAGGCAACCTGGCTGGCCAGGGCTCACAGATATGACAGCAGAAGCTGGAAGACCTCACTGACAGGGAAAGCTACCCCAAAGCAGGGATGTTCACATTCAAACTTACACCTCCTATTTCTCAGTAGGGACAACTGCTGTGATACAGCCACTGGACTCAAAGGAAACCCCTTCTTTTATCTCACTGGGTTTTCGGTCAGGCATTGCTGTCCACCCTTATGCAAGCTGTGTTGTACAAATGAATAACTAAGCAAAAACATCATGGAGTCAAAATAGGATTATGATCATGGAAACATTCCTATATGCTTGAGAACAGCCTTTGACAGCTACCAATCGCTACCCCCTTCATTAGCTATGTTCTCATAAGTAATGCTTTATGGTACAGGAACAGTCATTACTAAAGGTAACTATGTTGAAACACATTTTTTCCCCAAGTTCCTTTTGCATGACTTCCGCTGTCAGTAAGTTTATCGTAGGTGGGGCTGTCAGTTTGATTACATGAAATGTATGTTCAGTCTGTTTGTACAAGTAGCAAGAACATAATTTTATTGTCTTATTCAGTAGGCATCAACTCAACAGTACTGAACAGCTCCTCAAGTCCAGAATACAAAGGTGAAATTATTCACAGGCAAACACATGATGGTGACTGCAATGAGAAACCTCATACGCCCTTCTTTGTGCTAGCAGGCGTTAGACTAATCAAGGGGGAAAATAACAGTGACTAAGTCCCTTCCATGCAGGAAGGCCCATGGGAAGCTGGTGCACTCCTATGTACACCATTTTTGCAATTTGTAATCATATTTTTTAAACTATCCTACATAACCTAAGGCTGCGGTGAGAATAAGCATGTGGGCTCAGCTCCCCCAAGATACTGGAGTGCTTAACTGTTTACTGAGATACTACTAGCATCACAATGTATCATCATATTTGTAACACTTTATATATAAAACTATATATTACAATTGTTCTTCTTACAAAATACACATTTGTATTATAAGCAATAAGCATACTGTTGGTGACCTTGTACTACAAAGCAAGAGTTCTGTGTCAAAATGCCTCATGGAAACTAAGCTGCTGGAAACTCCAATCAATTTAAATGGAGACTGATTAATTAATGAAATTAGTTTCCTACTTCAAGAATTAACAAGCAAAATTAAATGAGAAACAACGGTCATAGAAAACATGGAAAGCGGGTTCTGGTGCAGGGCAGGAAGAAGACAACTGCAGAAAACAGCTTGAGGAAGATTCAGTGAGCATGACAGAAACCCTGTCCTGAGCACATAAAAACAAAACAAACCTTTCATCTTCTTTCTGCTCAACCACAACAATATTTAATGGAAATAAAACATAAAGCCAAAGAGAATTATTTATTTCTTACTAACCTTCAGCACCTGTGCCTCTGTATTACCTTTAGACCCTAAAAGGACCATGGCCAGAGCAGCAGAGAGGCTGAGAGGTGAGAAGAAAACATTGCTTGTTGGGTTGGTCTCATTAAATCTTCTGAGTAGATTAAGTGCAAATCTACTGTTGGCATTACACAGGGTCTCCATGGTTACAGCTGAAAAAAAAACATCAGTGAGGACACCGGGAAATACTCATCAAATGTAACTTTGTGTGACTCACCAAGTAAAGAGTGGATTAATCTGGTTGCAGTTGGGTACGGAAACAGCAAAAATTTCACTGTCAATGCATCTTCTTCAAAAAGAAGCATTACATATATATATATATATATATATATATATATATATGCATTTTTCCCACATGTATCACATATCCCAACCTCCCCTGTCATGCTAACTTTAAAGACATTATTTAAAAAGATTCCTTGCCTTCTAACTTGAAACTGGAAGTATGTGTGCTGGCAGGATTGGAAGTTAAAGTCCTTCAGCCTCACAGACTCAGCATACCCCAGAGAGCTCACTCATGCTGCTTTCACCCCAGTCTTCTACTCAAATCCTGAAGAGAGAATTCACGCTAACTGCTCAGGGACACTTTTCAGCAAGCTGACCCTCTTCATGCCACAAAAAGGTGTCAATGCTGCCAAAGGCTTAAGCACACACTTACCTTCAGCTGTGTAAAGTGCTGCTATCTCCACCAGCCTGCTCTGCTCAGAACAAGTGAACTACCCACGTGCCTCAGCCAGGTACAAACCTGAGCCTCAGCAGGGCGGCAGCCCCTGAGGCACAGGCAGAGCCACAGGGAGTTGTCAGTTGAAGGTGACATACCATCTATCAAAGGCAGAAGTGAAGCACAGAAGAGACAGAGCTTCAGACCTCACTCTGCCCAGCCAGAGCAGAGATTAATTTGGATGACATGCTCCCTAGGATGCACTTGGAGGAGGATGGAAGGTGCGAGGGCTGGGTCAGGAGCAAAAACCTACACACAGCGGCAGCGCTCCCTGAGGTTGGAAAACCTTGTTTCTCTCTGCTTCTCTCTCCTCTTTCTCTCTTCTGAGGTTGGAAAACCTTCCTGTTTCTCTCTGCTGGCTTGCAGCAGGTCTTTTGCATTTGGCAGTTCCTAGCTTGTTTCCTCAAGGAGTTCCATTTGTGCGCCTGCCCCGGCAACCAGGGCAGCTGCCCAACGATATTGTCACTGATACTGCCCGACTACATGCAGGAGGCTGCACAGTCTTTCTACAGGAACTGCAAAATAACACTATCTGCTTCCACCACCAGACAGACAAATGCCCTGCATATTCGCAACGTTCTTTTATCCAGCTTCATGATAAACACCTCAATACAAAACAAATAAAAAAATCCAAACACAAACTCAAAAAGCACACATACTTCAGTTCCCGTTACTGACACCGCCGCACCGTGCGGCTGGTTTCACTGAAGCCAGCCGGTTTACAGCCCCATCGTCTCAGGCTGGCCGAGAAGCGCACGCCGCCCCGCACAGACCCAGCCGCCGCGGAAGGACAAGGGGAGTCCCGTTATCGCCCCATTCACATCAAAGCACCTGGGGGGGGGGGCTGACGCGAAGCCTGCCCTGACCCCCTCTCACCCCGCAGAGCCCCAGCACGGCCCAATACCACTCGCCTATCTGCCTGCCCGGGCCGATGCGGAAGGAAGCCTGCGGACCCGCCGGGCGCGGCGAAAGGAGACGAGGCCGCTGGGGGCGGGAGCGCGGCCCCGGAGCAGAGCTGGGTGTCCTCACCCAGGAGGGAGGGAGCCGGGTTGAAAACCGACTCTCCCTACCCTGTCAGTGCACGGTCGGAGGGGTCTGCCCCATGGGATAAGCGCAGAGGGGTCACCAAGGGTATATGTCTGAGAGCCCCAGTACTGCCTGGTAATAACAGTAATAAAGCTTTCTGGTGAATGAAGCGCAAAGCTGTTGTGAATCGTGAAATTATTTGGTACACAACGGCTTAATCGGAATTTGCCTCACACACTAGGCTCTGTGCACCAGTCCTCACTGACACATACCCCTCTTGACATTCAGTAATTACTAGAAACGGGTAAGTCAGGGCCATTACTTAATGCCATGCTTTAATTACACTAGCTGCTGTTTCCAAATCAAATCAGTCATACCCTTTGCCTAGAGAACACCTTATCCAGGCGTCCTCCCTCCACACTGCCCTGCTGATGCTCAATATCTCACAGTCAGACTTCTCTTTTTTAATGCAACAAACATAAAAGCATGGAAGGCCCCCTGGGCTTAACCTGATTGTTTTCTCCATCAGGCCACCAGGAACCCACCCCACACTGGCCTTGGGAGCAAAGCACTAACCCTGTATTAAAGTGCAGATATATCCCACCCCTCAAATCACATAGCACTTTCATCTCCCTCACCCCAGACAGCCAAGTTACTGTGCACTGAAATAAGCAGCGCAATGCTGCACCCTTTGGATGACAATCAAATCCTTTGGAGTTGCGCACAAGAAGGTAACAGTGCAGTTGCGCACAGAAACAGCCTTTGATGGAAAGGCTCTGTGCTAAAAATCTTCACAGTACCAACACCAAATGCCATGGCAACCTAAGTAAGCACCTCAGGACTGCAGTACTTGGAAAATGTTTGGAATTAATTGTCAAACCCAGCAAGTACCCAGAAGCTGGTTGTACTCTATCAAAAGGTAATTGGGTTTTTGCATACTACAGATTTAAGAAATAGAGGCATAATTTATGGTTAAAGGCTCACAGCACTTCAAGTTCTTTTATTACTTAAGGAACAGAAACAGCAAAACAAAACAACTGTATTAGGAAAGCTATTTCAGCTATATCTTTGGTATTACACAGTTGCATTAAAATGTTTAAGAAACAATGAACAGGAAAGATCTATCATGATAGCAGAAAAGTCTTTGTTATTTAAATATTGCATAGGCACCATATGCTTTTTCATTACATTCTTTAACAGACTAAAACCGGCTGATAGGTAATAAACTCAGGTGTCCTGTGCTGATAAAACAATTCTCTCTCCATGATTACCCTACAAGGACACCAGGTGCAAAGCTGTATTTTTATTCCCATTCTTGCCCAAGTGCTTGTCCAGTTATCATCCAAAACCCCTATTTCATCAGGTTGCTTAGCAGCACTTGGAACAGGCTGCCAAAGGCTCCTTTCATCTCTAGGGAATGGATCAAGAGATTAAATGGATGAATCTGGAAGGAAAAGAAATAAAAAAAGACAGGGGATGGGAGTAAAAAGGGGGAGGGAAGTTTAAGACATGCTCCAGCCTTGTCAGAACCAAATTAACACCACCTTTCCCAGTGGGAAGTCACTGCCCAACTCTACCAGGTGGCCACAGAAAGTAAAGCCAAAATGGGAACAGCAAGGAGAGAGGAAGAACTAGCTGAGCCAGTGGTATGTTTCTTGTGTCAGCAAGAACTTAAGACATCTCTGCACTGAGGTGCACAGGCTAAGAGTTGATTTAGATGGCAGTGGCTCCGTGTATGTAAGTAACCCTCTTATACTATCAAGCCCGAGATGAAGACCATAGAATTGGACCCAGGCACAGCTGAAAGAGACAATTAGTGCAAAAAGAGTAGCCTTATTCCAAAGAAACGGAAAGTTATTGTGTAATGGTAGCCAAAACATCTCCTTTCTAGGGAGAACAAAATCTCCCACAGAACAAAATGGTGGAAGTGCTGTTGTGCCGGATGAAGAAAAGGAAGGGATGATCTGCAATGAATTCTTCAACTATCATTGCGCAGCGCATCATCATCACTCCTGCTGTGGCAGCTGCTGCTTCAGTGCCTTCTTCATTGACTTCCACGAAGGACTTGTGAACCACTTCTGAAAGCACCAGCTCATTGCCAGCTGAAATTCCTGAGAAATCTGCCTTCCCTAAGTCAAATGCATCGGTCATTCCCATGCTGCTCAGAAGGGGTTTCAGATCATAATTTTCTTCCAGTTTAAACCTGGGTAAAGACACCTTCACCTCTGTGCATTCCATCGCTTGTGGATTGAGCCAATCTATCACCTTCTCGTATGTAAGTTCTCTTTCCAGCTAGAGAAAACCCAAATATTTACATAATTAAAATAAGACAGTTTTACTCAGCCATAAGTAGTAATTACTGTGTTTATACAGTGCATAACATGCACCTTTTTTCCAGGGTTTAGAGCATCTCAAGCCAGAAATGCAAATTCTACTTCTCGATTAGAGAACTACAGCTCGAGCCAAGATCAATCCCACATGCTTTTTGGTAGATACAATAAGGATCAGTCCCTTCCATGTAAAGTTTACTTTTATAAAACATGTTAGATTGGGGGCTTTTTACATTTTGCGTATGGGAAGCAAAGGTAGAGAAGAACTAATGACAAGTTCCCAAAGAAAGTGAACACAGTTCCTCTATTTGTTAACCAGAAGATCCTCCTTTGGGTTGACAGGCTAACAAAGAAGCCTGCTCACAATGCCCCTTGCAGGCAGTGTTAGAAAACCTTAATTAATAAATTCTTTGTCCAGGGCATGAAATAGCTGAAAATTGAGTTGTATCTCCACAGAAAAAGAGATCCTACATTCTCCTGAGAGCTTGTTTCTCCAGAAGAGGCAGGGACAACCTGCCAGCTGTTCAGAAAAGAAGATCTATGGGACAACTTATAAGACTTCTTAAGAGCTTCCCCAACACCCCTCTCACCACATATGCTCCTCAGCACACCGCACCCTCACCATAACCACAGCTAACATCTGTTGCTGAAGAGGGTCAGGTCTTCAGCCGGTGCTGAGCACCAGTGACACAACAGCTCTGGAACTGCAGTTCTATATGCAGTATCAAACTTTCTTCCCTGTGAGGACACAGACTTACATTTATCTCAATAACTTACACTTTCCAAGCCAGTGGATCCATCCTGAATTGCATCAGGGAGCAGGATAATCATGCTGAGTTCATTACCGACATAAGGGAGCTCAAGGACTTTGGTCTGCAAGTCCCAAATATAGGTCATGTTAAACTTATCCTTCCTGCACATCATCTGCACGGGTTTGGTCTCTTCCTAAAAGTAAAGGGATGTCAACAGGTAGTACTGAGTGAGTATGCTGGTCTCGAAATACAAAGCAGGCATCCAGTTACTCAGGGCTTTTAATAACTTGACTAAAGACAGCTAAACACACCACAGAGCACAGCCTCACCACTGCCTTTTGTGAAGAAGTAAGGAACCCGAGACTTAATTCTTTGCTACTGATGTGGAAATTTCTGTCAAGTTTCCTTTAGGGCAAAGAGGCAAAGACATGTTTGCTCTCTTAACAACTAGTGACAAGCATTAAACAGATCTGGTAAGAAGCAGGACCCATGTTCCTTGCTTTTAATGAATGCAGAGCTGTTTCAATGGAGGTATTTTCATTTTTAGCCTATGTGGCTCCAAGTGCTGTAGCAAAGGGAAATTTAAATATTTTAAAATTATATGAAAAATACTGAGAAAGGGAGAACATTATTTTGAATTCTTAAGTCACATGGAAAGTAAGGCGGCGTAAGATTTTTCTCCTAAATGTCATTCTCTGGTATCTCCTTCCATTTTCACATGGTACATCAGCTACTATAATTCATATAATTATTTAATTCCTTTTCAGTGAAGAGCTTCATTACTTTCCCCTTTATGAGATAACCAGGTAAGTAGGTTTTTTGTTTTTAAAGTAAAGCCCATTGAAACAATGCCCACAGAGAATACAGCAGAAATTATCTTGCAGCAGCGACACATGAAAAAGATAGCAGCCTTCTAGAATCTGAAGGGGGCCTATAGGGATGCTGGAGAGGGACTCTTCATTAGGAACTGTACTGATAGGACACGGGGTAACGGGTTCAAACTTAAACAGGGAAAGTTTAGCTTAGATATAAGGAAGTTCTTTACTGTGAGGGTGGTGAGGCACTGGAATGGATTGCCCAGGGAAGTTGTGAATGCTCCATCCCTGGCGGTGTCCAGGGACAGGTTGGACATAGCCTTGCATGGCATGGTTTAGTGGGCGGTGTCCCTGCCCGTGGCAGGTAGGTTGGAACTAGATGATCTTAAGGTCCTTTCCAACCCTAACCTACGATTCAATGATTCTATGAATAAGCAAAGAAAAGGCCACACAGCACATGAAAATCATTTTGTTGCAAGAGGTGCAAGCATCAGAGAAGTAACGTCACAGGATGCTGGAAAGGCTATTGGGATATTAATGTAACTCCCAGTGGGCACATTGTAAGACAGCTATCTTAAAACTTCAGGTTACACCTCAGATTGCCAATTGTTCATTTGAATCTACTCACTTCTGCAGGTCATCAGTGGCTAGTAATTAGTAGGACGAAAATACAAACTTTATCCATTAAGTTTTATGAGGAAAGAGATTTTCAGTTCTCAATGTGTCTAAAAGCAAGTTCCTTGGGTAAGCCAAGGCAGCATTCCCAAACTCTACATCTGAACGTTCTCCAATAGTTCTCTGGATCCCTTTCCTGTTTTCAGGACATTCTAGGCAGTACTAGTCCAAGGAAAAGAAAATTGCATAGCGTGCCTGGATACCACACCAGCTTTTTCAACATGCTTCAACAGCGAGAGGGTAAGGCAGCAGGAATCAGGTCAGTTCAGTGGCTTCTGAAGTGCTGCAGTAGGGAGTGTGAGGTGAGCAGCAACATTCCTTAAGCGAAAAGTGGTATTAGCAGTTCCAGCTAGTATGTTTCACCACTGGGGGACACATGGTTTGAAGTCAGGCACAAGGGCTTCAGTTTTGAATAGTGTTTTAAGCAGGGGAGTTAAGGAAGTCATGTTACCAGTTCTTGCTAGTGACATATGGAGGCAGACCTGGAGTTTGAGGTGATCCTGAGGGGCAGTCATGGCCTGCTAATGATAGTAGGCAAGGCTTCTTCAATAGCACTGATAAACTTCTAAAAGCAAGTATAGCATGGAGGTCTTCAAAAAAGACTTACTTTGAATTTTACATTTGTTTTGGATCAGTTCAGTGGTAGAAATATGGGGGGGGGGAGGGGGAGAAAGCAGTGACTGAAGACCTACAAGTTTTGCACATGTGTAACTGCAGCTTTCTGCCTACAACCTAAAGGAAAATTTTTCTTACCCTCACCAGTTTTATCATGAAATAATGAAGTTCACAAACTTCCATGAAATTGTTCACAACCCACAAATAGCATGGCAGCTTTACTCGACTGTTCTCTTCAGTTCTGAGTTCAGTAACTACATAGAGAGCTACTTCTCTCAAACAAACAAGAAGGGTAAAAGGAAGAAAGAAGAGACAGAATGAAAGAAACAGTTGTTATATTAAGTTTCACATAATTACTAGAAACTTTAACAGAAACTAAACAAACAGTGTTCATATTAAAGTGAGAGGATATAAGGCATTTCATACAGCCTAACCAAAGTAACCCTGCTTGCATGAATTTTTTTTTCC
The DNA here is from genome assembly GCA_030323915.1 of Brotogeris chrysoptera. Lineage (NCBI taxonomy): Eukaryota > Metazoa > Chordata > Aves > Psittaciformes > Psittacidae > Brotogeris > Brotogeris chrysoptera. The sequence continues at coordinate 10,341 of JARCZZ010046549.1, forward strand.
TGTCTTCAGAATTAAATGTATTCATTTCAGAGTGCTTCAGAGTAACAGTGGATTGTCAGCATTTTAGCACATCATACCTTGTTTATTTGAAATGATACTTCTGCTGTCCTCTCTTTGTCAAACTGCTTTGCCCAGCTGCCTTTGAAATAGATGGCATTCACCAACACAAGTCTGGTCAGTGAATTGATAATGCCCTCTGCCAACAGGTTCTGAATTTTACCTTTACAATACATAGGGAAAAAAGAATTTTAAACAGTTTGACATGTATCTAATTATCTAATATAGGTACCTACTCTGTAATTAATACAGATGAGAGAATTACGTACTAAACAGAGAATGAGCTCAATGTTTGTTTGGTTTTTTAATTCACAATACTATATCTTGAAATATCTCTTTACCTAATCCAGGGCTGACATTAAATACAACACAGCATCTTGAAAAAAAACACTCACCTTCAGTCCTTTCCTCTACCCAGCCATTTATTTGTTTTCTGGAATCCTCCCAAGCACCCATGAAGTCAGTCTTTTGTAGTCCAGCATGGTAGGATTTCTGACTCAACTCTACAAATGACTAACACAGACATTCAGAATAGCTTTTCAACAATATTTTACTCTCATTCAGCCACAGATGATTCCTAAATACACCAAGAAAATCTGCCCATTCTTCTCCCTCAGCTTCACATTAAGCCACTGAAGTTCCACTTTCACATTCCAGTTAGGTTTCATACCACCTATTTGAACTAGGAACTGTCCACTAAATGTTAAGTCACATGCTAAAGTTCTACATAACTTAACTGAAAACTGATGTAGATAGGTTTTTTGGTTGGTTGGTGTTTGGTTTTTTCTTCAGTGAGAAAACATATGATTTTGTAAGCTTCTCTCAACATAAATTTCATTGTTAAACCTCCCAAGCTAATAGAAAAATCTTCAGAAGGTAAACTGATTTTTCTTAGGAAAAAAAAGTACCTTCTGTCTGATTTAATAGATCTTTATTACACAGATGAAAAGTTTTCAAGCACAACCCATGCAAGTTTCATCTATTAGAGGAAACACTACCATTCTTCTTAAAAAAAATCATCACAAATTATTCCCCAGGGAGGGAAGGGAAGGAAAGGGAAAGAGAGGGGGAAAATAGAGCCTTTTATCTTCTTGCTCTTATGGAATCATCTAAAGGAACATGTGTAACACAATACCTACTATCCTTATTTAGATCTTCTGATAAAGAAAACCTTTTAAGTCATGTGTTCCTCTCAGTATGATCTTTGGATGGGTTATGTAACAGAGGAACTACAAAATACTGCCCATGCTAAATAGGAATGACAATTCTTTTGTATCATATTTACACAATATCAAGGGAAAAGAGATATGTCAACTATTTGTCCCACAGCCAAAAATATGAATGGATCATGGAATCCTGAAGAATTAGGAGTCTGATGGATTTCATAGTGCTTTGCACCAGTTGTGCACTTGGGTCACAGATTATGTAAAAGGAGCTTCTTCACCAAGTTCAGATACCAGGCTCTGGCATAACCTTCTGCATTAGTAGGTGCCAGCCCAGAAAATTTGAAAAGTAAAATCCAAAGCTTGCCTTAGACCTCTGAAAGATATAGGAAGCCAACACATCATACTAAAAAATTTAATGGTTACTTACTGCGAGAAACTCAAATGTCTTTTCTCCATAAAGTCTGTTAGCAGTTCTCAGTATATATTTGGTGTTCGGATCATTAATTTCAGAGAGAAGTGACTGATACCCATTGTGAGCATCCTCAGCTTTTTTCAGAGAAAGCACCTGTAGAAAGACAAACATCCTCAGCAAGAGTCCATGGCCTCCCTAAACACACTTGTGTCGTGGTTTAAGCCCCCCACCCA
>JARCZZ010046550.1:0-16801 GCA_030323915.1 Brotogeris chrysoptera
CCCTGATCATCCTCATGGCCCTCCTCTGGACTTGTTCCAACAGTTCCATGTCCTTTTATGTTGAGGACACCAGAACTACACACTATACTCCAAGTGAGGTCTCACAAGAGCAGAGTAGAGGGGATGATCATCTCCTTCAACCTGCTGGTCACACTCTGGGCTGCAAGTGCACACTATTGGCTCATCTTAATTTTCTCATCGACCAACACCCCAAGTCCTTCTCTGCAGAGCTTCTCTGAATCTGTTCTCTGTCCAACCTGTAGCTGCGCCTGGGATGTTTTACATTTATTTTCGTGACCTTCTAAATATGATACAAAACACAAATTAGAAGTTCTATTTTTTTCCTCTTTTTGACAAGTACCACAAATTATATAGCATGAATAGATATGTATGTTTGTACCCACATAATTGGTCTGACATTATGCATGTGCAGATTAATTTGCAAGTTAATTTCATGGTAAAAATATCCTGAAATTATTATGATTTTCCCTTATGTTTTAAAATTTAGTGTTAGGATATTCAAGCAGAAATGGATACACAAATCTATTCCAATCATATTAGTCACAATATTTTCTACTTTGCTCAAACATCTCATTCCATTATGAGTTTTATTTATAATCCATTTAAAATTGCATAGAGATAGCTATAAAAAAAATCATGCATTCTATTAGAAGGAATTGTAACATACATCAGCAGATGGGACCAGCTGGACTGTTAAAGTGTTTTGGCCTGATGGGTAATATAGGAAACAAGTAATATGAATGGCTGGAGTTTCCTTTGGTTATATCCCTGTTTTATTGGTTCTGGCCCTTTGCCTGTAACATCATATCAAATGTTTTTCCATGTTAACAAGGATCTTAAAATACTGGACCAAAACCTCTTAGTGGGAAAAGTTGGTTCACAAGTTGTGCCTGTAAGGTCTTTTGGAGTCTGTCTGAAGACTGTAGCTTTGCATGGTAGCAAGTTGTTTGGCCCAACAAGAGTGGCATTGTAGAGCCAAACGAATTGCACTGAGGATCTGATGTCTACACTATATTTCATAAGAGTTTACTCTGGAGTGGTTTTCATTTGTTGATTTCAACTGAGCACCCTTTAGCAGTCTAAGTACATGAAGTATCTTCCAGGAGTGAACATTCTGGTTTAATTTTGTCAAAAAGAACCTAGTTTGTGATCTGAAACATCTGAAGTTGTCACAGAATTGTCATTCTTTTGTGGGCTTGTCTCTCAGGGTTCATTTTAGCAGAAGCTGTGAGTCTCAAAAGCAGTTCACATGCACATATATAATCTGTCTGTGTCTCCCTCCCATTGTGCTCTCAGAAATTCTTTTAAATATATTTGACTATCATATAACAATTCTCAACAGGCATCTTTGGGGTTGACATATAAAAAATATGACACTAAACCTTTTTAAACATACAGACAGATTTTGTATGCTAAACATTTATAATATATGGTATTCAAAAAATTATACAGAAGGGAAATTAAAGGAAAAAATGTTTGAAAATAATTAACATTATGTCCTGGGTTCAGCATTCACTGATCAGGCGCTCAACAGCCACACAGCACTGCACAAGATACCAAGGAGAAAAATGGCTACTACTGCTGAATCCAGAACACATTATAAGAAATTATGCTTACTTGATAAACTGGTCTAAAATTAATTATAGAAAACTCCTCCAACACTGGTAACTACTGAAATAATAACTATAAATAATAATAATGTAATAACTACTATAATAATAACTAATAATAACTATTTTATGAAATGAATAATTTGAGACCGCGCATACCTTGTAACACATGTGCTATGTAAGTCATATATCAGTTCAGGTAATTACTCCCACACTATTAAGCATAAAGTTTATTTCAAGCTTTAACTTGACATACTATATTCCAAAATGATATGCAGGTAAAATACTGTAGCAAAAATGTGTAATATGTTTGAACTATTAATAGAAAATTGTGATCTTGTTAATTATTTCCACTAGAAAGTGATAATGGAGTTCCTGGTATAATACTAACATTTTCCCACAGTCAAGCAATTAATTGCCTCCCTGTTTGGTTCTGGGTTTGCTCCCTCTTCTTTTTTCCTACAGAGATAGTTGCAATTGAAACCATCCTGATACTTCTGTCTGTATGATACCCAAAGAACCACCTCCCAAAACAGCCCTATAGAATGCTCACATAGTAAAGTTCATAGAAATCTGGGATCACCAATCATAGGAAAAAAAATTTAAAGACATCAGTATGCCTTGAACACATATTACAATGCTTCTTTAAACTGTTTATAGGTAGCCAGTGTTCTGGATACATGACAACATCTTTTTTTCATATTCAGTTCTGTGACGGGAAGAAAAACAAACTGGGTTTGGTTTAGATACCGTCCTGTCTAATTCATTCATAAAGAACACCGATGCCATTTTCATACCATTTCTACAAAATAGAAGATGTCAAACCTACCAATCTAACGAGTCCCTCATAACAATACTTCATCCCAAATATGATTGTGATGGAGCCAAAAGTAGCATACCTTATATGACTCCAAGCAGAAGGAAATGAAATATTTCACCAAGAGTCACTTTGTGAAATGTGGCTGAAATATGGTGATATTCTACATTCCCAGCAGTTTTTAGTTTCAGCCGGGCATTGCACCATTTTAGGAACTAGCTACTAGCTTCTTTCCAGTTAACAGTTTAGTCAAAATAATTCTGTCTCTAAACTCCCTCATAGAAACAAACCTAAATCCTTTTCTCTTTACTCCTTCTTTCTGAAAATCAATGCAGACACAGATACCACAAAACCAATAAAAAGCTAGCCTTAATTGCTGCGAAGCTCTGTGAAATTACTTAGATGGCGAAGCTTATCTACCACTACAACTTAGTTTATGGGGTCTGTTTTGCTCATTAATGTCTGTTGTTCTATTTTCTCCATCATAGAAGATATCTGTTAGTTCTTTTTTACTGTTTATAACTTCGGTTTTTCATTAATGAGGCCAGCTGTTTTACTCAGTAGTTTTGTTATGATTTTATCCAATCCCCAGCCCCAAAATAACCAGGAAAGTGTTCACATTAAGGAAAAAAAATATGAAAGACAGATGTACAGTAGCAGAAGTTTGCAAAGAGAACAGAAGCCTTAAACTGAAGCTCTTGGAATCTGGGGTTTATTTTTGCCACACTTCAGTGTTAAAATTTATAGATTAATGCCATTCTGAGGAATCATGAAATTCCCAAAAACATGACTTGAGCTTTAACTAGCAATACATTCAGTGACTTCCTAGGTTCACATGCTTGTAGTCTGCTTTAAAATAGAAGCAGCAACTTTAAAGGAAGGTAAAGATTTAGGATAGATGCTCTAAGTGTGCTATACTGCTTCTCCACAGGATGACTGAGTAGGAAAATTATAGCCATCTGTAATGCAGTGTAAGCGTGACAGAAAAACTGATGAAAGACATGGTAGGTTATATACAAGAGAGAGAAACAGATGGAAACCTACCCCACTTGCAACACTTCAGGGTTGGCCTGGGGTGGGACAAGATCCTATATCCTGAGTCCCATGACTGAGGCTATTCAATAGATTTCTGCCTCTGACAAGGAGCTTTGGAGCTCTCTTAAGAATCAGGATTGTGAGATCTTGGTGGTAGGTGGTTGTTTTGTGAAAAATGCTCATTTAGAGTTAATTATTTGGTTTATCCTTTATCAGATGTCTGTTTGAGCTTACTTCAGTGTATTACAGTTATTCAGCTTTACCTACGTACATGTCCCTGAAGGCACTCCATTTTGCTCTAGGGGGTGCCATTTGAAATACAATAGGGGATATCTGAAAATGTATTTCAAGGTGTGAATAACATTTCTTTAATAACTTTTAGCATTTGTTTTAGGTTATGTTAACATGTGATTACTAGGGATATACTCTCAGTGATATGCTTCACTTGTGTACTAAGTTTCCATGTATTTCTTTGGGAGGTCATTCAAAGACACAATCTGCAGAACAGCTTAGTGGTGCAGTTTTCTTTCTACAGATGAGCTGGGTATCTCAAGTAAATGCTTTAGTGGCCTGTACATCATACCCTTTTTGATGGGTTTCAGATGTTTACTGGTTCTCCTCACCTGTGAGGTATGAAGCAGTTTGTAGTAGCAATTTGTAGTTCATCATCTCTTATGCTGCCTCTTGTGCCTGAACCTGCAGCTGAAGTTGATGCAGGAGCATGTCAGAACTGAATGATGGAGAGATGACACCTATGGAATTTGTGATAAAAAATGGTAAGTCAAGGATAATATAGATGTTATAGATGCCATCTAAGTATGTATCATGGTTTAACCCCAGCTGGCAGCTGAGCACCATGCAGCTGCTTACTCCCCCCTGCTCCTTCCCCTCACCACTGATGGGATGGAGATGAGAATCAGAAAAAGGTAAAACATGCAGGTTGAGATAGGAGCAGTTTAATAATTGAAATAAACTTAAATATATATTATTATAATAACAGGAAAGAGAGAGAGAGGAATAAACCCCAAGAAACAGCAGTGTGGCACAATACAATTTGCTCACCACACACTGACCAATGCCCAGCCTGTCTCTAAGCAGCAATTAGTACCTTCCATTTTATATGCAGGGTGCAACATGCTTCAGTACAGAATATCTTTTTGGTTAGTTTAGGTCAGGTGCCCTGTCTCTGCTCCTTCCCAGTTTCTTGTGTCCCGCTTCACTGACAGAGCATGAGACTGAAAAGTCCTCAAAAATAAATGCTACTGAGCAACAACTAAAACATCAATGTGTTATCAACATTATTCTCACACTAAAGCCAAAATTCAACACTGTATCAGCTACTAAGAAAAAAAATAAACAGCCCTCAGTCCCAACTGAAACTGTGACAGTATATTAGCTGCACTAAAATATAGATATTAATAATCAATTCCTTTAAATGGCTCATGAAATTGTAGATATATTATTATGAACTACTTATATGCACTATCTTGACAATAGTAGCTGTGCAGCCTAGTGAAAATGTCATTTATTTAAGGTAAATTTTCTTGTGGATAGGAACATATTGAATAAGAGTCTCACTGTGTTTAAACTAGAATTTCAAGTTCAGGTTCTTAGTTGTTGCTGTGTCACACATGGGATGGGCTAAACTAGTAATCACACTAGTGTTTCTGCTACTAAAGTAAATGGGACATCTCACCACTTGTGCAAGTAAAGTCAGATATGGACATTGTATGAATTTCTAGTTCTCTATTTATATTATGAATAGAGAACTTTTCAAACTATCAACCTAAGAAACTTTCAACCTGTTAAGAACTGTGAATCCAATGTGGCAATCATTTGCTCCTGTTTCAGAATGTAATTTAACCAAAACCAGAGTCATGAATTGTCTTCATAAAATTAAGGATATGCACTGGCAGTGAGATCCGAGTGCAGTAAGGCTTTCCAATACAAGGGCCTAAAACTTCACTAGCAGCAGTAGGATTTTACTGAATAACCTCATGAAATAGAGCCGAGCATTTGGGAAAACATTCATAGATTCCTCTACTTAGGGCCTACTCTGCTCCCACCAAACTGAATACTAACATCTCAGAGTTTAGAGATTTTACGATTGCAGCCAAATACATCTCGGGCCACTTCATTTCTCTCCTTAAATTAGTGAGTTCTACATCTGTTGTTTCTGTGACCTGTACTCTTCACACATTTAGAGAACAAATGTAGTGAACTAGAGTAGATAGATACAATCATGAAAATAATAAGAAAACAATATTATATGTGCTATATTTATTTACACATATCCCAGTGAAAGAGCAAAGAATAATATTTTTAGAATGTGTTTTCAGATTGTAGATGATAAAGGAGTTGCATGGCTATATAATCAGTAACCACAATAAGAAAGGATGTCAGGAACACTAAAAGTACCATGAGTCTTGTAACTGGTCATTAATAGAAAGCTCTTTCACCACCAAGCTGAAAGGGCCAAAGAAAGTCTACATCCCAGGTTGCAATAAACTGGGCATTTTATGTCTACTACTATCTATCCTGCATTACTGACTGTTATCCTGCTGAAGGATTTGTCCTTTGAATAAAACATTAAATGAAAGTCTTTTCTGCTCTGTTGGCATTATGGATAACATGACATGACTAAAAGGAGAGTAATAATGATTAGAAACCTCTGAAGGCTACTGACTTCATGCTTGTCAACTGTACATAGTGGATAATGAAAGTGGTCTATAAAGACTTCACCATCAAAAACTTTAATGCACAAAAAGGAGGTGGGATTTGTTTGGGTACAAGGTTACAAGTATGAAGCCCACAGATAAAGTTGCAATATACAAGTTTTAAATGGGGAAAAACTTCAAGTCCTAAACCCTAATTTTTAGACTCAAAAGAATTTACAAGGTGTACTGAAATTTTCCATTTTTTCTGTAAAAAATATTCCAAGTGTGGCTTCACCAGGACTGAGGAGAGGGAAGATAACCTCCCTTGACCTGCTAGCAGTACCTTGCCTAATGCAGGCCAGAATGTCATTTACTTTCTTTATGGCTAGGGCATATTTCTAGATCATGTTCAACTTAAGCTCAGTAGGACTCTGGAGCCCTTTTCTGCCAAGCTGCTTCCCAGCTGGGTAACATCAGCCATGTTGGTGCCTGGTGTTGTGCCTCCCCAGGTGCAGGACTTTACGCTTCCCGGTGTTTAACTTCATGAGGTACCTGACAGCCCATTTCTCCAGCTCTTGAGTGCTGGAGATCATGGACAACGCAACAATGACCAATGTGATCAAGCACTGACAATTTATTCTGCACAAGTAGCGCCTTTTATAGAAAAGCCGCAGAACAGTAGAACATTCGATAACATCTGGTTGGTTAACCTCTTAGCCAAGTGCTAGCAGCATTTTAACAATTGGTTACAGCCTGTAACAGGTCCATAGCAGCAGGCCAATATTAGCCTTCCTGTTTTGCAAGTGAGGTTTGCTCTGTGGCAAGCAGATCCAGCCTCCTCTTCATGCCAGCACGTGGGCACCCTCTGTTAACCCTCTCAGCAGCCTGTGAAGTCTTCTGCTCACTACTCGAGTGAGGCTAAGTCAAAGGCTGGATTGCTCACATGCCCATTCTCAGCAAGAAACGCTTCCACACTTGAGTTCCTCTGGAAAGCAGCACTACCTTCTGATAAATCAGTTGTCCTTACTGGTTTTGTGTCATTGTTCCTACTGGTTTTGTGTCATTTTCAAACTTTCTGAAAGTATACTCTGCCTGATCATACAAGTCATGAGCAAAGGCACCAAATGCAATTGTACCTAGAATAACCCTTGGGGTATACTGTTTGTTATTGGTCTCCAACTAGAATTTTTGCAGCCTTGTATGACCCTCTGGGCCTGGTCATTTTACCAGTTTTCAACCCATGTGCTCAAAACCAAAAAATACTCTCTCTTCTGAGGACTTTAAACTGGGCAATAAACAAATTAATGTCAGATTCAGCAGCACAAAAGAGAAAACTCAACATGATTGTCTGGCAGCCATTGTGTATAGAATAATTAGGAAATGAAATGACAAAATATGGGAATAGAAATTTTGTGCTTGCGTAATATTTATATTTATCTAGCACAGTATGCAGAGACTGATAGAAGACATATGTCAGGTGCTTCCTTTTTTCTGTTGATAAAAGCATGTGTCATAATAAAGAAATGAACAAAATAGTGAAGAAAAAAGTCTTCTGAGGAGGCAGTTTTCCTTTTCCAGGCCTGGGTAAATCTTCATCTTCTGCAACCTAATTTCAACTGAATTTATTTAGTCAAGATTGGTTCAATGCAAATCATTAGCAAGAGAGATTTAGTAGCATTTACCCAAATACTGGTGCTAGACAGCTTATTCTAGACTTCTAAAGACAACAGCATGAATCCAAGACTGTTGCCCTTCTGGGCTGTATAGTGAAGAACAGATGTCAGGAATGGTTAATGCTACACAGTTGTGGAGATGATCTGCCACATGTTGCTAGCAATGAAAACATACAGCCCACGTCTCCCGCACAAGTCTTGATATATCAGATGTAACTGTGAAATAGACAAGCAAGCAAACAAATGACAGACAAGAATACATAAAAACACCATAAGAAAACAAACAAAACCCAGATCTTTAGGGAAATAAGAGACCTGAGACCCAAAACTCCACAAGACCTGCTTATGTGAAATAATCTTTTCTAACTTCTTGAGATATGGCAGTAGACATTAAGGTAGACAGAACCAGTCATGCAATTAACAAGCTGTAGCTGTGAATGTATGAATGCTTAAGCTAATTCCTTATGCTTTTTGAACTATTTTCTGAGTGAATGGACAATTTGACACATGTGGCCATTAAAGACTGTGTCTACAGAGGAGCAAACTGGGTGAAGATGAAGAAATAGGCATGGTAGTGTTCCCTACATTTTATTTTGAATTACATTTATTCAGGAGTCCTGGAAGGAATATCCCCACTATGAAATTGTCTGGAGAAGCAGTCATTGGTTACACTATTACACCTTTATCAGACATGAGAGTGTGTTTGGTGCATACAGAATTACATACTCCATTGTAATTTCCTCAGGAAAGATTCTAGTTCGTACACGTTGAAACTGCTTTTCAAACTAAACCATCAAATGAGAAGTGAAAACCATATGGGTGTCTGCACCAAAACTGTACTGCTAATTTGAAATAACTTTTCCAGTTTTTCAATCAAGATCTGTGAAGGACAGAAGCACAGGATACCATATGTCCTCTAGTTGCTGTAAAAACCATAGTGTGATGCTTCTGACTAATTCTCAGCGTGTTCTGAGATTTGTTTGGGAATTCTTCTTTTATATTTTTTTTTTCTCCTTTTTTTTTTTTTTTTTTTCTTTCCTGTTCACACTGACTCAGATTAAAACTGTGACTACAAAGCACTGGTGGAATTGTTTAGGGACTGAGTTAACAACCCATTTGGTATTTTTTATTTGCAATCATTATTACAGTGTTGGTCCTAGTAATGAAAGCCATTTTGCTTTCCATTCTTAAACAAATTCCTAGAAGTAAACACACCTGGGAATTGTCAATATTTTATTTTTTTTTATAACTAGAAGTAGTCTGACTATGACCTTGTACCAAATCTAAATCAGCATATTTCATCTTGCAAACACTCATGCTACAAGAATTTTGTATTCTACCAGCCAGTAATTTTCTTCTGAGTTTCATATTAACCTTATTTTTTTCTTGCAAACCTTATGTTTACTTTTTTTTTTTTTTTTATTCCTATTCTCCTCTCCCCCAGTGGTAATTTTCTTCCCAGAGATATTGCTATTGATTTCTCTAAATTCAGTAACAGTCATCAGACAATGGTGATGTTTTCTGGATGAAAGATACTCATTCTTTTTTTCCAGAACGAGTGCAATATTTCCATGAAATAGAAAATTATGTTGTAGCAATTTATCCTGAATAAACTTAAAATCTAAATTTAGAGAGATCAATTTAATCCACTGAATAATGTTTTAAGAAAGGGACATCATTTTTTCAGACCAACAGATTATTTAGGCAATGATAACAGTACTTTGACTCCTGAAATATCAAAATTAATGGAGCAGTTTAGCACAACACATGATAAGGTATGTTATTTTATTTTAGAGTTATCTACGTATATTTATTTATGATGCCAGAAAAGACTTGAAAATACATAATTTATCATGAACTCATCATGTCTTTTCCTATTATTCTATCCTAATTTGATTAAAACGTGAAGAATACAACACCACAATCACATACAATAGAGCAGGATTAAAGGTTTTAAATCATACATAGACTTGAAAATGCAGCCCATCCACTAATGCAAGAAAGGGAAAACGAATTACAAGTTTTAAAGCAGGAATCATTAAGCTATACAAAGCAGAGATCATTATACTGTACATTACCTCTAATTGTTCATTCTTAAACTGTAAAGAAGAAAAATGAAAAAGATGCATTTAAGTAACCATCAGATTTTACAGTGTCACTGTTCTACAATCTAAAGTCAGAAAAACTCAAGTGACAATTAAGCCACAATTCTGAGTGATGAAGTATTAAAAGAAGCAAAGAAAGATTCTAGTCAGAGATTAAAACAGTGAAAATACGAAGCTAATAACATTCTTATTTATCTTTTTTTAGAATCTCATATTTTTCATTTTAAGTTTACTCTAAATGAATGTTCCTGGCATAATGTTTCATGGATGGTTTGCTAAGTTTTAATTCAAACTTAAAATACTAAAATCTGATATGAAACATTCATTCCAACTTCTGAGTATTCAAGCTTAAAGGAGACTGTTAGCCATTGCAAACAGCTGATAACCTACCTACTAGTGTAATTGAGCTCATGTATGACAAGTAAAACTAAGCTGTAAAATCTGATCATACTGTTATTTTGCAATGCATAATGAATGGAAAGGGTTAACTGTATAATGATACGCTGCTGAATATTGCATACATGTTTAACTTCAAGAAAGATGAACACATATTTCTGTTTCAGGATAAGAGATTTCATTTAAATCATCACAGGACTATGCCCAATTATTTAAGAAAGAGTCGGACCCTGGAGCAATCTGCTCCTTTTACAAAATAATGTAAAAATTATCCCTCTGTTCTCAGTCTGCCCCACAATGCAGAAGAATGTTTTCCTGCTTTGCCTCATTGATCTTGTTTATTTATTTTAGGCTTTTTCAGTCATTAGTTAGGGTTATACACTGCACAATCACATTAATATTACATTACATATATAGATTTGTTGGTAGTCCTGCCAGTTGCCATTGTATTTCCCATCAGGTTGGGTGGCTACATTCCACTTCCTAGTTATCAATGACTAATTCAGAAAGACATTTCCTTTTTTTAAGAAGAGAGAAAAGCTTACTGACATCAAAAAAAGGATTAAAGAACAATAATAGAATAAATTAAATTTAAAAAATATTACAAGGTACTAGGATCTTGGGTTTGAATCCTGTTTGATATTTTTACTTGTTTGGTAGATCCAGTCACATCATTAAGCTGATAACATATTAAAAGTACATATTGTTTATGTTGACAAAGACCCCTAAAATTATCACAATTCTTATATTCTATGGTAAAAAACTGGGTTTTCATCTATACACATCTTTATTTTGTTGTTGGTTTCCAAAACTGATATGCAAGTATGCTCTGTAGAGTGAAACTAAAGTTTTTAGTTATTTATTTTTTCCATGTTCAAATAAAAACTATAATTGCTGTTAAGACTCTGTTACGGACAGAATCTTATTTTTCATTTGTCTCCTTTCTATAATGTGAAACTGGGAGCTGTGTCTATTTTATGCATAACAATACATGATGAAAAACCTACCACAGGGGGTATACATAGTAAGTAGAAAGCTTGCTTTTATTTCTATATGCAGCAAGTGGGATTTAAAAAGTGAAGTTACTCAATAGCAATCTGAAATATAAAAAGAAACTGGACAAATACAAAATAAAAGAATTGATACAAATTCAAAAGTTTTCTCTTTGTTTGCATAAGATACTAAAAGACCAGTAAACATTATATTTGCTGCCATAAATGTTATGATACAATGTTATTATTATAATCTTATTACATAATAATTAAGACTAATCGGAAACCTCTGTACAATACAAAGACCAATGAACACTAGCCTGAATGGAGATGGCCATTCTTGTGACCAAGCTGCAAGTTGATAGATTCCTCTTGCAAAAAAAAAAACCAAAACCTGATTCATGTTGATTGCTGGTAGAGTTTGAATTGAGGATGGATAAAATACTGTAGGTAAAAATGAGACTAAGTCTGAACAGCTGCCAAAATCCAACATAATCAAAACTGAGGTAAAAATTCACTTTAACTGTGATATTATCTCATCTCATTTGTATGTCTAACCATCTTTTCTGTTTGCTGTAGCTTAACATTACTTAATCTGGCCATATTAGAACTTTATATTAAAAAATATCCAGTTTTTCTCTTTTTCAGTCAGTCAAGCACCTGGGTAAATTGCAGTTGAGTTAATGGGCAGTCCACAGCTTTCTTCTGTATCCTAATGAATCAGGACATGATTCACCTCATCTAACTTTAGAAACCTACAGAGCATTTTTTCCTCTGACCACTTTTAGGCAGGTACTTCACAATAATATAAACCTTTCCTTTGACATGTTATTTTTTTCCAGTTAAGCTATAAAAGTGTTATCCCAGTCATATTATGAAGGAACATAACTCACTCAGACATAGATATTTACATTACAGACTTTTCATCTGACCATGTGAATCCCAGCCATGTGTCTGATCCTGTTTTACATCATGAAGTCCTTGAGTCTGCCAACTTACAAGCCAATATTTGACCCAAGTGACCCATTGCACAGAATCTAACACACACATCCCCCCAGATCTGTATTTCTGGGAAAAGTATGCTCATCTCAGTTAGAATCTACTCTTTCACTGCACCTATTATGCCTAAAGAATTTAATTTATTTTCTGAATTCTGATAAAAAAGGAATTAATCAAATTAATCAAATTAAAATATTGAGCTTTACATGAGAGAAATCTCATGGAATATCAGCCTGGGAACTGGGCATCTCAGTGATTTTTTAAAAAAGAAAAGTAATAAAGAGATAACAGAATAACCAATAAAAAAATTTGCATAAATAACATCTGGGGGAAAAAAAAAAATCTCCCCAAACCAACTGATGTATCACAATGCTATTTTAAGAATTGACCACTATGTACAAAAGAAAATCTCGATAATTCAGTTAATACTGGCAGCTGGCAAGTATTTGAATCATTCTTTATGAATTTTCCCTGCAATGCCTAGAAGTTGTCTTGCAGTTGCCTAAAATTCAGGTTTGTTTTTAAAAAGCTATTTTATGTTACTAGATAAATGTCTGCCGCTGGTTTGCCTTTCAGGATTGATAGATCTCTAACAGAAACTTACATTGTTTTGGAGTCACTGAACGAAAGAAAACAAATTGCTGAAGCTAGACTCAGATTTGAAGACACACGAAGAAATAGTAAGCCAAAAGTGGAAAGTCTGGAAATCCAAGGCTACAGAGGAGAAACGTTAAGAACACAGATGGAACTGGGTCTGATAAAAGAACTGGACTCCATTTTATGGAGCTTACATGAGAAACAGGTGGGATTGTATCTAGGACTAAAGCTAAAAGAGCACACATGCAGGGGGACTGTTATGAAAGTGTGTAGGTTATGCTGTGATAGCAGCCAGAATGCATCTTGTAACTTATGGCACCTCAGAAAAGCAGGATTGCAAAGTAGTATCAACCATAAGAAGTAGACTCTTCTCTTTTTCTCCAGACTGATAACAGGATTATTTTCTCTAATGAGGATTGATCACATTTCCCACTACTTGTAAAACTGCAATCGTAACTGTCACAAGAATTGGAGAAGGCTTATTTTCACCTGGCAGGCTATTCTCCAGTGAAGAAATGTCACTGTTTCCACCCTAGTTAAGTAAAACTTTCCTCTTCCTATTTTCACACCTTCTTATTTCTACCTTTAATGCACTTGGAGCAGAAATTCTTCAGATTTTTTTCATAGCTTTGTCCATTAAACATTGATATATTTTCATTAAATTATTCACTTCTTAAATATACAGTTATTTAGCTTTAGACTAGGAAATCAACAATCCAAATTTTTTTTGAGTGATTGAAAGGACTTAGGAATAGCTAAAACAGAAAGGCAGAGAGAAATAATGATCAAAATGACTTAGACATCGACATCTCAAAATAGATGAAAGAACTTCATAGTATGCTACAAGAAAAAAAAAATACCTGAAAGGAAAAAACCTTACCCCCCTAAGTTTTTAAACCTTGTATTTTAAATGATTTATCAGACAAATATTATAAACTATACAAAAAAAATAATTATGCTAAGGCAGTAGCAAACTAGTCTACTAGTGTCACTAGACTTGATGTAGTAACAGACAACAACATTCTCCAAAAATCAGGCAACTCAATACAAAAAAGTCAACATTTATAGTATTAAGTGAATACTGCTGCTAAGGCATTACTACTAAAACGACTGTGTTTCAGGACTGTGAAAAAAATAGAAAAGTATTAGTAACTATCTGTACATTATGAAGGTCCTATTTTAACATAACTATCCCGGGAAAAACCTGGGACATTTACATCAATATGCAAAGGTGTAGCACAGCTTCCATAAACCACTATAAATCACAAGATTATTATATAGTATCTTATATAGTAGCTATTTGAAAACAAAAATAGATATACTTTTCCTCTCTCTTGTTCTCTTTTTCTCCCTTGTTTTTTGTCTTTTCTGTTCACCAGTCTTTCTTTATCAGCCAGAAAACCCTTGTTTGAGTAATACTGGACAAGACACCCAAGGCTGCTTTTGCCCAAAATATTGGCATAGAACAAGTTCAGTGACCATCAGAAACATGGCTAAATTCAGTTTTTGAGAGGTGACTCAATTGTTTCTGAAAGAGATGATAAAGGAGCTGGAAATTTGATTTGTGGTAGGGAGGTATCAGGGCTGAGAAGGGGATTAGTGTCTAAGGAGCTGTGAAGGTAGTGGGAGCTGAGGGGTGGGTTTTAGAGATCTGGAGCAGTCAATGGCATTTTCAAAGGCTGGAAGCGTGAGGGGCAGTGTGAGAGAGTGGCAGAGAGAAGTAAGGAAAAATTGAGAGGAGTCTGTTGGAAACCAATGGTGGTGGATAAAGCTATGTCTTTGACCAAGACACGTGCTTTGATTTTATTTCTTAATTTTTAGAATAGTTAATTAAGCTACTTGGGCCATGATCCAGTAACTTGCTTAAACCCATGATTCAGCTAGGCTCTAAAGCATATGAAAAACCTAAAGCATGTGAGAACACTCCCAAGCTTATGGCTTTAAATACTAAAGTTCAGTGATCATATTTTAAGTGCTGTCAACAGAACTATTAATGTATATTTTTATCATAGAAAGAAACCTACTTTCTCTAGCTATAGCCCCAGGCGAATTTAATTATTTTTGTTAGGAAGCATGGTTTAGTCTGATTGCCAGAACTAGATCTCAAACATCTCTAGCACATTGCAGCATGAAATGTGAAAGCATTTTGCATTCTCTCTGTCTCTTGTTCTCAGAATAAAGCACAGAGTTATTGAATTCTCTGGGAGTGTTGACATCTAAAGACTGCATCTCATCATAGTGGCCTTGACCTGAGGAAAGTGGAGTGTTTCCCTATATTTTTTAGGTCCTGCTATTCAGGGGAGAGAATGCTTCACATCGCATGGTATACACTCAACATTGTAAAACCACTGGCCTGTATAATCATGCTATTGTTACCACTGCCATGTTTGAACAGCTTCTAAAGCCTTCAGTATTTTAACATACATCTGTATGCAGCCAGTCATTTGGTTCAGCTGCTCACTTGTTAATAAATCAGCAAGTGAAAAAGCACGCTGGTGTCTGTTTCCAAAGGTGTTGCTTGAACATAGCACAGAAGTGGCTGCTTGGCTCAGCAAACATACAAAGAATTAAAACCAGCATCTGCAACCCCATTAATGTGTTCCATAAACATACAAATATGTCACAAACAAAGATGGGAGAAAGAACTTCGAGATCTTGAAGAAAGAAGGATAAACAGGTCATAGTTTAAATATACTCATCTGAGTGAGAGAATAACTGAATTTTTCAGCTAACAATAGAAGGATGCACAGATGCAGGAGACAACTGTTCCATGGAAATTACTTACCATCTTAAAAAGTAAAAAAAAATAAAAAAAACTCATAAAAAAGTATTTGCATGCCTTCATTGAAAAAATGCTAGATTTGAATTCAAAATTAACAGGGAAGAAAATAATGAGTGTGCTGCTTATTAAGAATTCTGGAACAGTTTTTTGTACATGTTTGGAGGTTTTAGCACTTGTTTGATTTGGGTTTTTTTTTTGGCGGGGTGTATTTTTGAGGGGCGTGCTTGTTTTTTCTTATTTTATGGGGTTTTTGGGGTTTTTTTTTTTTGCCTTTTTTTTTTTTTTTAAGCTAGGTTTGGTTAAATATAGAGAAAATATAAAAGCTCTAAACCTTATACTTCTAAATCCTAAAGAAAACTGTTCTATAATTCTGGCTATATTTAAACAGTTTTCAGGGTTGAGCAATATCTATGATTATGCCATTTCACAAAAACACTGCAGGGACACATTGCTAAGGTATCGAATAATCAATTTAATTTTGCTATGGTGAAATTCTTGAGGACTATTTTCAGTGATCAGCTAGGGAGATATTTAAAATAAACACACTTTGACTAGACTTTTCACTTACAGTTCTGAAGAAAATAGTAGTCTTAAAATAGGATTTGAAATCTGTAAACTTACCACTGGTTTCCTAACAGTGAAATCTGCTTGGAAAATGGAAGGGCCGGTGGAAGGCATTAGATAAAATTTTTTAGAGTCATAAAGTATTTTATACCAGAATTTGGAACTACTTTCAAATTTTCAGCAGAAACCATTTAGTATACTGCTTTTTTTTTGTATTGTGGAGGTTCATATCCTATACCAACTTTTCATCTAATGAAAGTTCAAAGTACTTCTTCTGCATAATTAGAAACAGAGAATCATAAAATCATAGAATCATAGAATCATAGAATAGTTAAGGTTGGAAAGGACCTAAAGATTATCTAGTTCCAACCCATCTGCCATGGGCAGGAACACCTCACACTAATCCATGTCACCCAAGGCTCTGTCCAACCTGGCCTCGAACACCACCAGCGATGGAGCATTCACAACTTCTCTGAGCAACCCACTCCAGTGCCTCACCACCCTTACAGTAAAGAATTTCTTCCTCATATCCAATCTAAACTTCCCCTGTTTA
>JARCZZ010046553.1:0-18296 GCA_030323915.1 Brotogeris chrysoptera
CCCCCCAGCATCCTTATAGGCCCCCTTCAGATATTGGAAGACTGCTATGAGGTCTCCACGCAGCCTTCTCTTCTTGCCAGCTCTGTGTGGGCTGAGTAACTCCACATCCAGTATACACACACATTTGCTCTTGTATTTAACAATTCTGCAACAACCATCCCACAATGCCTCATGCCAGCCTCTTGGCCAGGGGTTTCAGCTCTTCTGGCTAAGGCTGAGCGTAAGCTTCCATTAGAACCCTTCACTGAAAAGTGCATTTCTGCCAGTTCAAGTTTTAAAGAGGAACCAATGCAAACATTCCCATTATATTGGTAGATCAAGTAGCTGTGAGGCAAGAGTGATCATGCAGGCCACATACTGGGAAGCTCTGTGAACGAAATGCTTACAGTCTGTTATTCAAGGACTTCCAGGTGGAATGGGCAGGATGAGAAGCAGTGCCACTGCATCCTTGCCAGGGATACTGGTGTGACTCCATGGAACAAGAAGTATCTCAGTGAATGCTGGACTTAGTGAAGCCTAGTTTCCTGTATGTGCTGGTTGAGCAGCTGTTTAACTCAATCATGCTGAGGTTATGCTTTCAGCTCAGCCCTTATCAGACACCAGAAAATGAGAGAAAAATAATGGAAATGTATTTGCTGTGGGAAAAGGTTCAGTTGGACCTTTTATTGTCTGTGATGCTTGAAAGCCTAACTGGAGAATCCTTGGCTCACAAATACTTGGATAAAGAGAGTGTGATGTTTTATAAGCCTTTTTTTCCTCAAGCAGTCAGGCAAAAAAATCTGGAGCAGCTGTTGAGACTGGCTCCTTCTGTAGGGAGCCTCATGTCATTCTTTCAAGGAGGGCAAACACCACACTACTGCAACTACGCAAGTGTTTCTAAGCTACATAGAGAACAGGTGAAAGAAAAGGAAAAGAACCTCTTAACAAGGAAGAAGCAAGGTCTATGTAGACGTAATTCACATGTTAAGTCATTTAAGCTCTACCAAAAAAGGTAGAGTTGGTTTCACAAACAAAGTGAAGATAACTCTGGTAGATATAATTTTCCCTCCTCATGCAGCATATTCCTTTTGTACTTTACCTTCTAGCAAACCAGGTTTGAAAATAACTCCCTGCATTGCTCACATATGCACAACAAATAATACAGGCCTAGAAGTGATGTTTATTTTGCAGACACTCTGGGACTTTTTTTTTTTTTTAAGCTTTAGATTTATTCAGGTTCACAGAATAATGGTCACATCATGGAGCAAAAGAAGCAGGCAAACATTACCCTCCCAAGACTGCAGAGTTATCTGCCTGATTCATCACAAAGTTACCATCCCATCTATAAACTCAACTTAATGACCTTACTCAGCAAAGAATTTGAACAAGACACAGAGGTCTGCAGAGAACGCTGCATGCTTACGGGGCAAGAACCAGGCATAAATCTAAGACAGCTATGGTGACTGCAGCACTGCCATGTATCATGCCTTTTTAAATATCACAATAGTTTGCTTCTGGAGATGCTGTGCTCTGGGCTAGCAGAGAATCTCTGGAGGGACAGACATAACAGAAGAGCAACTCCTATTCTCTTGTGCCTTTTTAGTCCTGCGTTTCAAACCACTGAATGAGACCATTTATTTAAGGCAGTCTGAGCAAAGTTTCAGACCAAATCAGGTAATTTTCAAGACCTTACAGGCAACTGATAGCAGGAGAGGATACAATCATCAACCAAATCAGCTTTCTAAATAGAACTTCTGAAATTCTAAATGTTAGATACCAAAGGCTCTAAAATAATTTTTGCGTTCCTGTGGGGTAAAAGATACTGTGTAAATGAAAATGTTGCTTAAAAGAAACTGGTTTCTTTGTAGATCCTTATTGCACTCACCCACCTCACGGTTTAATTTCAGAGAATCCCTTCTAAGCTAATTTTTGAGGATATATGTTTATCTTCACTTTTTGGCTTTAAAAAACATTCTCTTAATCCAAAATAGTAAAAATGAGTTACTGAAACTGCAGTTCCTCATCAGGTGTTTACTAATGCAAACGTAAATAATCTGTTCTTACAACACCTTACAATTCTGTTCTTGTAGAACAACTATAAATTATTTCTCATTGTTTTCTGCATTGACTAGTACTTGACAGCACTAAGAATGTATTTCAATGAATGCCCAGTTTAAAAAACTTAGAGAATTCATCTCGTGTGAAAGAAGGATACTGTTTCCTTATCTTGACAGTTCATTTAATCTTTTCAAAATGAGAAACAGAAATAATGAATTATTGTTTTATTTTCTGCTCTATTATGTGGGAAACTTGCCTGAAATTGGACGACTCTGTCGTGTTTAGTGGCACATAAGCACCATCTTCTGGAAAAACCTAGTATTTCTTGGTGATTATAGGCATAGAGGACATCCCATTTGCTTATTATTGAAAGTCTGCATTTGAATTTATTACTCTATGATATTGTTAGGTTTTATATTTTAGCAAGATGAATAGCTTAAATAAATATCTCAGTATTATTAATCATAGTTTAGTAACTATTATTACATAATTACATTAACTCATAAAGTAATAACAGAATTATTTTAATGCTAGTAAGCCTCATTAATGGACCAGGAGTCCACTGCATGAATTTTTGTTAAAAACCTAACAATATAAACCAAGTGACAGTAGTTACTATCACACAAGTACAAGGGGACATTGAGATACTGTTGGTTTGTATGATGAGCAAAGTATAAACTGAATTACCATGTTTGTTTAGATAGATTAGTGAGGACTGTTTAGAGTGTGATTTATAAGCATCAGGGATATTTCAGGAGAAGGTAGTTGATGGAATACTGAAGCAGTATCTCAGTAAAAACAGGAAAGAGTAGATAGAGCTTTGGGCCCAAAAGAGTCTTAAAGAAGGATAAAGAGTACAATGGCTTGTATTTTCTAGAGAAGAAGAAAAAATGTCAATAAAAAACTGCCCAGAAGATTGTTTCTTGTTCAAAATAACAAGCTGAAAAAAGTTTTCTTCTTCATACATATGAGCAGGACAACATATCATCTGTCAAAGGTAAAAAAACACTAATAAAAATGTGATAATAAAGCTTGAAGAATTTTGCTATGCAAGTGAACAGGGATCTTTGCGTCTCAGAAAAAAATAAGTGTCAATCAAGCATAGCCTCAGTGTGAGACTGTGGAACCTTCTTGAACAAAGTGTGATAGTCCGATGCGATGCCTAGGATACACACTCATTCAGGTGTGCTGAACTTGCCACCAGCCAGGGCTTAGGGAGACAGGAATGAATGGGCTTTTCAACCTCTTCTACGGTTCCATCCCAGGGAAGGAGCAAAACAACTGTACATTATATTGCTCCAGTCTGTACTTCTGTGTGCAGATGGCAATTGTTTATGGGAGAAGGCTGTACTGAGCCTGATTTCTAGCTGATAAGAGAAGCAATTTCATGAACAGAAGAAGCTGCTCTTTCTGTACCACCAAATAACCAACAGGGCAAAAAGGAAATGAGCTATATTAGGCATGAAGACCATTAGTGAGGTAAAGGCAGACCCATGCATTCCCGTAATTCATTTTCTGAGAAGTGTCTGTCCCAGGGCAAGAAAAAATAATAAACTGATAATTATTAATATCATAAAAAGGCTGTGCTTTGTATGTCATGTCTTTGAAAACTGGCAAGACGAAACAGACTTCAGAAACTTCAACAAACAGCTGTACAACAGGGAGAAGTTTTTAAAGGCACCAGCCATGAGAGAACTGGGTAACTTGTCAGACTCCAAGTTATAATGATAGTCAGCATTTTATTTGAAAACTTTTAGTTTATTTTTTCAGATTTTCTCACAGAAAGCAGATGTTGCTTTTTCAGTTAATGTTTTGCAGGTGGTAATAATTCTACAGCTTTTGAAAAAAAGCATATCAGAGAAGGTAGACCCTCCTTTTCCAAGTGTTCCAGTAGGGAAACATGACAGAAAGCCTCTGGGTCAGTTCAGAGTGTAAATGAATCAGTCGTTGAAATTTTCTGTAGATTGTCACATTTTGCTTTATTAATATACAAGCCTGTTTTGAGGAATTTATGACATGAACGAAATGATTGAATCATTGAATAGTTGAGGTTGGACAGGACCTCTAGAGGTTGTCTAGTCCCACCTCCCTGCTCAGAGGGTAGCTAGAGCAGGCTGCACAGGACAGGGTCCATTTGGGGTTTGAATATTGCCAAGGATGGAGACTCTAGCTTTTCTGGGTTGTTCTGGTGTCCAGTCGCCCTTACTGTAGAAGGTTTATTTTCTGTTTAAAGAGCATTTCTTGTATTTCAGTTTCTTCCTCCTGTGTCTTGTCCTGTCAGTGGGCACATGTCTGACTCCATCTACTTTAGTCTGTCATCGCCACCTCCATGATAATTAGACCCCTTGATAACAGCCTCCTGAGTTTTCTCCAGCTGGGCTGAACAGTCCCAGCTCTCTCAGCCTGTCCTTACATTCAGACACTCCAGTTCCTTAATTGTCTTTGTGGCTCCTTAGTGGACTCACTCTAGTAGTGGTGCCCTTTACCTGCTGCTTTATTTCTTCATTATGACAATTTATTCTTACCGTATGGCTAACCAAATACTACCAATTCTGTTAGAGAATGGAAATATGCTTCTCTATCTCCTATTAACAGAACTAAAGCCAGGCAGAAGATTAAATTTTTCAAGTTTGATAGTTATCTATTTCCCTTCAAAGTTTGATTGAGTAGAGAGCTCATTTGGTCTGTTTATGTCCTGATTGTGTGTCTTGGGTGTAGTTGTTGCATAATTCTAATTTCATTCAGGCTAAATTACAGGCATCTTGTGTCTTTCATTACACTTCTTCACATACAGATTTATGTCATCTGGGATGACAAGTTATATCAGGGACACATGAGACCACAAAAGGAACACCACCACTATTTGTGTACAATTTTAATTTCTTCCCCAGAAACATGATCTTTTTTTTTCATTCAGTGATGGCAGCTTCATGGGATTTTGTACACTTTTTCTTTTGAACCCTGCTTTGAATATGGTAAGTTTTCTATTTTTCAGACTTCATTTAAACTGCAAGGTGACAAACCAGATTTCCTTAGTGCTGTCCTTGATTTAACAATACTAAGGATGGATAAGGTCTGACTCTTCATCATTAATGAATAGCTTATTTATCAGTTTAATATTGTTTTTATTGGCCATCAGTGGCTTCAGCACATCTGCATAAATGGCATTGAAAGTCATAGAACCATAGAATGGTTGGGGTTGGAAGGGACCTGAAGATCATCTCATTCCAAACCCCCTGCCATGGGCAGGGACAACTTCCACTAGACCAGGTTGCTCAAAGCCCCGTCCAGCCTGGCCTTGAAAACTGCCAGCGATGGAGCAGCCACAGCATCTCTGTTGAGCAACCTGTGCCAGTGGCTCACCACCCTCACAGGGAAGAACTTCTTCTTAATATTTGATCTAAATCTGGTTTCTTTCAGTTTAAAGCAATTCCCCCTTGTCCTGTTACTTCTTGCTCTTATAAAAGCCATGTAAAAGTAATTTGGATTGAAATTTGAGCAAGTTGTGTAAGTGCATATCCAGGAGCTTTTTGTTAGATACCAGATCTAGGATATAACATAAAACATCTCTCACCATACTATTAGATCTTTAAAAATAATGAGGTTTTTAGCTCCATTTAACGTATTAGGCATCTTTATGTAACATAGGGCATCACTAATGCCTACAGTATAATTCCACAGACTAATAGTATCTCCCTCTCAAACACATCTTAAACCCTTATGCACTTGATATTACCAGACTGCCTGAGTTACTGCTTCAGCTATCACAGTCCATGCTGCTTCTATGACCAAACTGGATTTTTATCAAGATAATACCTTCTAGTTGTAGACTTTGATTCTCTGTATTTTTGCAGAATAAGAGATCCACTCCAGTTTTGCAGCATTAGTAATGGTTGGGCCTGAGTTCCACACCTTGCTTTAGCCCAGGTGGAACATTTGTGCTGGAGGATGAAAGCTGTATGGCATAGTAGATATGAACTGTGAATCCTGTCTCAAGTTAGTGTTCTGAAGATACCAGCTGTTCTGAAGCATGGGTGTAGCTCTAGTTCTGTGTTCAATTAGAAGGCTGTCTGGAAGTTCAGGTATTCTTGACCTGATATCTGGCAATTTGCAGAATTATTTTGACAGACGGTTTCAGCTGTGTTTAAAGTTACTGAGTAAATTTCACTTCTAGAAATATTTTCAGAACCTCTTTTTTTCCAAATTAACTTCTTTAAAAGTAAATGTAAAAATAGTTACATTTGGGCCAAGTTCAAAATTTCCTGTGGAACAGAGTTTCTGAGCTCAGTGTGGCTTCAGCTAACTGATCTCTGTATTCTACAAAGATGAGTTCACTAAAAACCAAAATAAATCAAGGTAGGAAATGGCTGAAACATAGTAACCTGACTTTATTTTTTCTTTATATCCTCGCTTAAAGCTAGTTGATCATCATAAAAAGAATTAGAATTCTTTTTTATGTGTGCATGGTTAAGTGTACAGTAATAACTATTTCATACTTACCATAATAACAACTTTGTAGCACAGTTCCTTACAGTTGCAAATTATTGTAAATAGACTGCAATAAGCTTCTGAAGAGATGTCCAAACTAAAGCAGAGCATATCAACCACTGTTTCCCTTCCTGAAGGGTGGCTGTGATGCATAAGCTTTGTAAATCAATAATAGAAAACTTTGAATTTAAGATAGGCAATAACAGGGATTGGTGATTGCTCCTAAGGAGAGATGCAACTGTCTTTGGAACAGATGGTGATTAATTCACAGCAGGCCTATTACAGACTGCCAGCAAGTGTATCTAAAATGCCTTCTTTTATTTTATAACACTTTTATTCAAAACGTGTCCCAAGACATGGAAAGCCAAAAAACCCATAATTCTTAAGATGGAGACACTTTTTATTTTTTTATCGTAAGTTATAAACCATGGAAGGAATTCTGTCATTGATAAAGAAACCAGAAGGAAATGTTGCATGTATTAATTCATTCTGCTTATCTCCTTAAAAAAGCAAAAAAGTTTTAATTGACAAACACATTAAGTCTCAAATTTAAGAAATATTGAAAAGCTTCATAAGAAAAAAAATCAAACCTTATTTTTTAAAGCAAGCCATGTTGCCTGCTTCTGTTTTGTAATTTGTCTAAAACTATTAAAATGTATAATTACATATACACTGAGAGCTAATTAGAGATGCATGTATGATTAAAACTATTCTTGTTTTTCCTCTTTCATCTTGAGAAATGAGCTTCACTCATATTGATGTTCATTCTATAAACTGCATGACCAGATATATGAAAATCTGAAAGAATTACTTTCATATTGTACTAGATCAGTCAAAAGTTGAGCCCACAATCCTGTCCTTGCCAATGTCCAAAAGTAGCTGCTTAGGGAAAGAGTTTGCAAGCAAGGCAGGAACACAGTGGTGTTTCCTTTAATGTGCCCTTCTAGCTCCAGGCAATATGTGACTTATGAATGGAATTTATAAATGTGTCTTTGTGTTTATAGGCTTTTACTTGATCTTTTTTTTTCTTCCATTATTTTGCCTAATTGCTATTTAAATTCCATTTATACTGTTTATGTTCAGAGAATCCTGTAGCAGTCATAATTTAATTATTCACTGTATGAAAAATTTTGTCTTTGTAAAGACTTCTGCATGATAATTTAATTTGATCTTTTCTTTTTTTTGTAATAGGAGAAATATTGAGCAGTCATTCATGTTAATTTTTCATGCACCACCCATAATTTCATAGCCCATAATCATACCCCCCTTCTTTTAGCTGTCATTTTGCCAAGTTGCATCCCCTATTTAATCTCTAATTCTGTGGTAGCTGTCTCATCTGTTGAATGTGCCAGAATTTTCTAGTTCTATTATGGTATTTACAGGGTGGAGAAACAAGAGCATCAGTTCTCGAAATGGTCACTATATTCGTAAATTGCACAATTTTGTTATACAAGCTGTTCCTTTGCCATTTAGCCATTCAGCATGGACTCAAAATCAGTGTAATACCATTTTATTATTTTTCATAGGTGCAAGATCTTGGTTTTCAAAGAGCTTTTGAAAGCAGACTAGCAGTAACATGAAACAATTTACAGCAGTAACTTGAAAAAATTTACAGAAGTAGTTGAACTGTTGAATTTTATGCCACCTGCTTATGTGGGCTATGACCCTACCAGACTAATTTTTTGGATTCTCAATCCTTTAGACAGACTTTATTAAATCAAAGTACCTAAACATTATGTGAAATGAAATACTACAAAGAGAAAACCAAAATGTCAAAAAATATGAATGTATTATATTTAGTAGTCTCAGCCTACTTTATAATTTACACTCTGATCTTTAACGACACTTTACTTCATA
This sequence comes from Brotogeris chrysoptera, assembly GCA_030323915.1. NCBI lineage: Eukaryota > Metazoa > Chordata > Aves > Psittaciformes > Psittacidae > Brotogeris > Brotogeris chrysoptera. The sequence goes on from JARCZZ010046553.1 coordinate 8,383, forward strand.
TTTCCTGTCAGAATACTTCTGAATACACTCCTGTAAATCTAGTTAGACATAGAAGCCAACAAAGATAATTATTAACCACTACTAACTATAAAGTGATACAGACAGCTCAGATGGGAGTTTTAAAATTAATCACTCAGCGTTCATTTGACTGTGCTATTATTGATACCATTGGTAAAATTCTTTTGTTGCAAGATGAATAGCACTAGATTAATATTAAGTTTTTTCCAAATCTCTCTCCTTTTGCATGTTTTACACTATTAGCATATCTTAGGGAATTCTCAGTATGTGACAAATAGAATAGAATAGTTCAAATTGGAAGGGACTTACAATGATCATCTAGTCTGACGGCCTGACTACTTGAGGGCTGAACAAAAGTTAAAGCCCGTTGTTAAGGGCACTGTCCAAAATGCCTCCTAAACACTGACAGGCTTGGGGCATCAACCACCTCTCTAAGAAGCCAGATCAGGTATTTGACCTCCCTCTTGTTAAAAAAATACTTCCTAGTGTCCAGTTTAAACCCCTCTAAGTGCAGCTTTGAACTATCCCCTTATGTCCTGTTGTTGGGTACCAAGGAGCGGAGCTCAGCATCTCCCTTTCCACTTCCCCTCCTCAGGAAGCTGTAGGGGATCAAGGAGGTCACCCATCAGCCTCCTTCCCTCCAAACTAGGCAAGCCCAGAGCCTTCAGTCACTCCTCAGAGGACATTTCCTTCCAGCCCTATCACCAGCTCTGTTGCCTCCTCTGGACACATTCAAGAACCTTCACATCCTTCTTAAATGATGGGTCGCAGCACTGCCCACAGTGCTCCAGGGGAGACTGCATCAATACTGAATATAGTGGGAGAATCACCTCTGCTGACCGGCTGATGATGCTGTGTCTGATGCACCCAAAGATGGGGTCTGGCCTCTTGAGGCGCACTGCTGATTCACACAGAGCCTGCTGCCAACAAACACCCCCAGATCCCTTCCTGCAGGGCTGCTCTCCAGCCACTCCTCTTCCAGTCTATACTTGTGCCTGGCATTAGTCAGTCCTATATGCAGAATCTTTTAGACTTAATGGTTGCCCAATGCTCCTATCTATCTAGATCCCTCTGCAAGGCCTCCTGTCCTGTGAGGGAGTAAACAAGATTTAGAATCTTCAGCAAACTTGCTAGTGATGCATTTGACTCCTTCATCCACATCAGTGATAAGTATTTTGAGCAGAACTGGCCCTTGGAACTGAAGCCTGAGGCTCACCACTGGTGACGGGTCGCCAGTCAGATGTAGCCCCATTCACTACAATCGTTTGAGCTCTGCTGTTCAGCCACTTATGTTAAAAATGTCTTGTTTTCACAGATGTCTTGGTTTCACAGTTTTTAAGTGTTGATAAGAGGTTATTGTTAAATGTGGTGGTGTATGCTTAGTGTCAGGAACATTTATTTATTAAGCTAGGACATCCCAAAGGTTTGTCTCATCTCAGGGTCTGCCTCCTACTGTTGCTCCCAAGCAGTTGCTTAGGAAAGGCTCAGTGAGGGAAAGCATAACTTTTGCTTAGGCATCATCTGTCTAAATGTTTTATGAGTCAAAAGCTGCAGAGCTTCACCACTCCTTATTGGATTCATTGCATTTTGTCAATGTTCTTTTGAATCCCTTATAATATGGACCACCACAATACTTTGCAGCATGAAAAACCTCAGTGGCGTACCTTTGAAATACCTCAAGTGAAGCTGAAAAAATACCTTCTCTTGCTATTGCCAAATCTGCTGATGGGTGAAATCATTGGTGCCCTCTAGTATTTAAATAGAGATAATTAAGCCAGGTCATAGACTACCCTGCCAGTGTGAGTATCATACTGGATCTTGCCAAAGCAAGTAAGGAAATCAGAGGCATTGAGATTGGAGACAGCCTGGGCTGAGTGATCATGGTCTAGTGGAGTGTGCAGTCCTGAGGGACATGGAACAGGAAAAGAGTAAAATCTGGACCCTGAATTTCAGGAAAGTAATATTCCAGCTGTTGAAGAAATTAGTCAACAGAACCCCCTGGGAAACTGCCCTCAGAACGGACAAAGCTGACAGATCTTTAAGGGTTCATACAGCACATGAGCTCTTGATCCCCAGGTATAAGAATCAGGAAAGGAAGGCAAGGGACTGGCCGGGCTGAGTCAAGCCCTGGTGGTCAAACTCAAGGGCAGGAAGGAGATGCACAGGCAGTGGAAGCAGGGACAGATCTCCTAAGAGTATAGGGACACAGCCTGCTTGTGACGTGACAGGATCAAGAAAGCCAAAGCACGATTGGAGCCGCACTGAACAAGGGTTGCAAAGAATAATAAGGACTTCTGCAGGCTTGTGAACCAGAAAAGGAAGATCAAAGAAAGTGAGCCCCCCTTGATGACCACAACTGACAAACTGGTGATGACAGTCAAGGAGAAGGCTGAGAAAACCAACAGTGGTTTTGCCTGAGTCTTCACTGGCAGCCTCTCCTCCCACACCTCTTGAGTGGATGGACCTCAAGGCAGAGACAGGGGATGCAAAGTCCCTACCAATATAATGGAAGAAGGACTTGGGGGTGTTGGTTGATGAGAAACTTAACATGAGCTGGTGGTGCACACTTGCAACCCAGAAACCAACTGTATCCTTGGCTGCATCAAAAGGAGTGGGAAAAGCAAGTCGAAGGAGGTGATCCTGCCTCTCTACTCTGCTCTCATGAGGCCTCATTTGGAGTAGTGCGTGCATTTCTGGTGTCCTCAACATGAAAAGGAAATGGAGCTTTCCAGATGGAGGGCCACAAGGATGATCAGGGTGCTGGAGCACCTCTTGTATGAAGATAGGCTGAGAAAGTTGGGGCTGTTCAGCCTGCAGAAGAGAAGGCTGCATGGAGACCTCAGAGCAGCCTTCTAGTATCTGAAAGGGGCCTACAGAGATGCTGGGAGAGGGACTTTTCATCAGAGACTATAATGATAGGACAAGGGGTAATGGTTTGAAACTTAGATGGGGGAAGTTTAGGTTACATATAAGGACAAGGTTCTTCACTGTGAGGATGGTGAGGCAGTGGAATGAGTTGCCCAAGGAAGATGTGAATGTTCAATCCCTGGCAGTGTTCAAGACCAAGTTAGACGGAGCCTTGGGTGTCATGGTTTAGTGTGAGGTGTCCCTGCTTATGGCAGGGGGGTTTGAACTAGATGATTTTAAGGTCTTTTCCAACCATAACTATTCTAGTATTTTATTCTATGATTCTAAGATCAGGTTCAATACCTCATGAGGAAACTGGATGTACACAAGTCTCTGAGACCTGACAAGATGCATCCCAGAGTCCTGAGGGAACTGGCAGCTGTATTTGCCAAGCCATTATTCACCACATCTGAAAAGTGATGGCAGTCAGCTGAAGTCCATGGAAATTGAGAAACATGAGATGTTGCACCCATGTTTTATAAAGAGTAGAAAGGAGGTCCATGTGAACAAGTCCTTTTCTTTAATTTACTGAATAATACCAACAACAATAATAATACCAACAACAGCAATAATAATAAAATAGGGCTAGATCCCAGACCTCTTGGAGACTGACCCAAGTCCAAGCTGCCAGCCTGGCTGTGTGTTGTCCAGCCTCCAAGGCCCCCTCTGAGTGACATTGACAGTGGGGTGGCTGCATGTGGCAGGGTGGCTTTGCAGTTTCCAGGCTGCCTGAACCAAACAGGGCAGGTAAAATCCTCCAGTGCCTCTGGGGTCAGACACTGGGAGTTGCAGTGAGGAACTCCCTGTGCACAGCCTCACTCAACACTCCAACCTTACGGACTCAGCTGGAGTGCGGGCACTGGGTGAGATGCGGCCCCTTCCTATAAGCCATGAGGGACAGGACATCACAATCCATCATTCAGGGACATCGTGTTCTGTTGCTCGAATGTCATGCTCCATCCTTTGGTGACATCAGAACCCATCACTTAGTAACACCAGCATGCATCGCTTGGTTGGGCGTTCACACATGTTCACACATCACTGCAATGCCACTGTCTGCCAATCTGCCATCTCTTTTTAGTGCCTGGCATCAGACTTGACTGGATTTGTCCCTGATTCCTGAGGTAACTGGTTGCTGTAGTTGCCAAACCACTATCTATCATATTTCAAAAGTCACAGCAGTCAGGAGAAGTCCCTGGAGGTTTGGTAAAGGGAAGCATTGTTCTCATTTTTACGAATGGTATAAAGGAGGTTCCTGGTACCTGCTGACCTCTCAGCATCACCTCTGTGGCTAAGCAGATCATGGAATAGATACTCCTAGAATAGAAGCTGTGCCAAGGCACATGCAGGACAGGGAGGTGATTCAAAACAGCCAGCTTGCTTCACCTGGAACAAATCCTACCTGACCAAAGTAGTAGCCTTCTCTGAAGGGGCGACTTCATCAGTGGACATGGGAAAAGCTACAGTTGTCATTTAACTGGACTTCTGTAAGGCCTTTGACGTCATCCTCCACAACATCCTCCCTCTAAATTGGAGACCTGGATGTGATGGCTGGATGGTTGCATCCAGAGAGTGGCAGTTGTAGCTCAATGTCTGGATGGAGATGAGTGACACATGTCCCTCAGAGGTCTATACTGGGACCAGTACTGTTTAGTAACTTCATCAATGACGGAGACAGTGGAATTGAGTGCACCCTCAGCAAGTTTACAGGTGACACCAAGTTGAGTGGTGTGTTGACATGCCCAAAGTAGGTGATGACATTCAGAGGGACCTGGGCAGGCTTGAGAAGTGGACCCATGTGAACCTCATGAGGTTCAGCAAGGCCAATGCAAGGTCCTACACCTGGGTCAGGGCAATCCCAAGCACAAACTGGCTGGGTGGAAAATGGATTGAGAGCAGCCATAAGGAGAAGACTTGGGGTTGTTGGTTTACAAGAAACTGAACATGAGCTGGCAGCATGCACTTGCAGCCCAGAAACCAACAATGTGCTGAGCTGCATCGAAAGAAGCATGGCAAACAGGTTCAGTAAAGTGATTCTGTGTTTCTGCCCTCATGAGACCCCACCTGCAGTACTGCATTCAGCTCCAGGACTCTCAACATAAGAAGGACATGGATCTGTTGGAGCGAGTCTAGAGGAAGGAAAAAAAGATGATCAGAGGGCTGGAGCATGTGTCCTCTGAGGACAGGCTGAGAGAAGTTGAGGTTGTTCAGCCTGGAGAAGAGAAGACTCTGGGGAAACCTTAGGGCAGCTTCCACTGCCAAAAGGGGGCTTATAAGAAAGAATGGGAAGACTTTTTAACAGGGCCTGTTGTGATAGAACAAGGGGTGATAGTTTTAAACAAAAAGAGGGTAGATTCAGACTACACAAGAAATTTTTACAATGAGAGAGGTGAAGCACTGGAACTGATTGCCCAAGACGTGGTAGATGCCCCATCCCTGGAAAAATTCAAGGTCAGTTTGGTCAGAACTCGGAGCAGACTCATCTGATTCAAGATGTTCCTGCTTATTGCTGAGGGTTGGACTAGATGGCCTTTAAAGTGTCCCTTGCAACCCAAACCATTCTATGATTCTGTCCTATTCACTTTCAGTCAAATCATAATTTTGAGTCTCTGAGATATTTCTCTTTTACAATGAATATTTGTACTCTGCTCAGGTCTGCTTCATATGGAAACTATCTCCCACCATCTTTGTCACTCATTTCTTTTCATCTTTTCTGTTTCTAGAATATTTTCTTTAGCACTGAAAAAGGAACTGTGAGCAGTATTCAGGATTCATTCATAAAACAGATTTTTAAAGATGCATAACCATCTATGTTTTCTTTATAGCTTTCCCAGTAATTCAGAGCATTGTGTAATGTTCTGATTCCCACTGAATTAATGCTTTCAGACATTGACTAAGATTTTATTCCGTGAGTGACAAAAGCTCAAGTAAGCCCATATTTGTACATATACTTAGTGACTTCTTTTCCTGTTAACCCTTCCCTATCTTGTGGTTGTCCTTTCACCACCCAAATATGCACTTTTGCAGGTCCTTTTCAGCCAGCTTTGCTCAACTGTTCTGAGTGACAGTGCTGGTCATGTTGCTACTTCATTGTGCAAGAGTTTTTCCAAATCACTGACAAATAAACTGGACATGTCAGATTTCAGTACTGAGTACTTCTAGCTAGTTTCTTTCCAAGTATTCCTGACTTTCCTCTTGTATCCTCTACCCAGTTACTAGTTTTGAAGCAGAGGAATTGCTGTTTTAGAGACAGAACAACAGTTCTTGTCCCCAGATCTTACAGTTTTTTCCCCATGTATTATTAAGTGCTGGCTGTACAGAATTAAAAAAAGGTAAACAGTTACATTCAATAATAAAAAATAGATGACTGAATGTATAGGTGACAAAGGCTGGAGAATACTGCAGAAAGCACAATGTGTCAGTATGAGAAAACTATGCATTCTAAAATATGATTATGCAGTTTGTTCTTAAGCAAAAGTCCCTCAGGTTTTAGTGGATCTGTGTGCATTGTGACCCCAGAAAACTCAGGAAGACCAAAACCAAAAACTGGACAGAAGGTTGAAAGGAGAAATAATGTCACACAGCATTCCAATGTGTTTATGAAGGGACCACACACACACACCCCTTACCATGGGTAGGCCTCATTCTTCTACCAATAAAGCACGCAGTGGAAATTTCCACTGCAAGTTACAGCACATTTCCACCCTTTAACCCTACACATACTGAAGTTTTGCAATTCTTTATGGTAGATGAAATGTATAACCTTTTCTACTAAAGATAACTAATCTACTTCTTTTTTAACACAATCTAATCTAATCTTTCTTGCTTAATCCAAAAACTGTTCTAGTGAGAAATATATAGATATAATAATTCAAATGATAACCAGCCATCTTAGCAAAATTTAATTTAGGTCAGCACTTTTACAGATAAAACATGTATGGCAAATATGAATATTTTTAGATTTTAATATTTAATGTTTGTTAATGTGTAATAAGTTGTTTGTTTTATTCATAGCAAATTATTTCCATTATAACCATGCCGATCAGAAGGATGGTTTGTGAACAGAAGCCAGCTCCGCTGCTGCAGTTGATGGGCAAACTGCAGTACTGCAGCCTAAATGCATGCCTAAATGTCCATTTTTAAACCACGGAATATGATAAATTCCTTATCTTAAAGGGGTTGTTATTTAAAGCAGATAGAATTAAAAGAACATAGTAGATAAGTACAGAAGAGGTGAAGAGAAGTAATCAGAAAAAGAGCAGAAAGAGTTCTAGGAACATCAGAAAGAAGAGAATAGAAGAACTAGAAATTAGAATGGTAAGGAAAATAAGGAGGTCCTGGAGTTGTTAAAATGGAATAAAAAATGATATATAGATTGGATGTATGAGACAAGGGAAAAGGAAGGAGTACTTGTTTTCGAGCTACAATGGACAGAATGATAAAACATCCCATGATTCCTTCACATTTGTTTGGGTTTTTTTCCCACTGTTTTGCTAGGAAAACTTGTGAGCCAGATAAGCTCATGTCACACCCCAATCTGGGAAGCTTTCCTGTGATGGTTTTGATTGCACTGTGGCTTCCCTTGCTGCCTTCCTTTACAATGCCACATGAACACAAAACATAATAAGGGAGAAAAGAGAGAGTGGCAAGGGTGGTAATGCAGGGCCTTTCTCTTCCCAGACAAGTTTTTTCCTGCGAGTCTTTGATAGCAGGGTTAATTCAGCTCAGATCTGAGGTATGAATAACTAACAAACATTTTTAAGCTGCCTGTTCCACAGATGTAACTAATTTGTCTTCATCTGGACACTAGTGGTAGTATTACATACGTCTCTGTCCCGTGTTACAAATTCAGTGTTTCATATTTGAGAACATCTGCAGTTTTGCTGGCAGTATGATCTCAATTTTGATTGACCTTTGTAAACCTTCCACATTTCAGCTTTTCTGGTTTTGTGCAAACTCAGATTGATATTTCTTCTTCTCAGTCTCACGTTTTTAAGCCATTCATTGCTGCTTCTACTCCTTTAGCATACCTTTTCCCTGCCATTCTCAGTTGCATACCTTTAGAGTAAACCTCAGTTACACAGTGCATTACACACTGCAACATCTTTTCCTTGAGCTGATCTTTTAAAAATGCTGTCAGTGAAAGCCATGTTCCTGTTCCTCTATTTGACCATGGTCTTCCCATATTTGCAAACTGTCCATTAGCTGTCTCATTAGATTCAAGATTCTTGTCCTTCATAACTTTTTAAAATTAGTTTTTTTTTCTAGCATGCAGAGATTTCATTATTTCCTCATGTCAGGAACATCTTTGAAGCACAAGGATAATTTTCATTAGATGGTTTGATTTATAGGTTATAAGATGAGAAGGTGTCCATTTTGGTAATGTAGTTTCTCTTAAATTGCATGCCGTTAGAGTATATCCATTTTTGTAAGTGACCCCATTCTGACCATTGACCCATCTCTGCCATTGCTTACCAGTCCTCCAGACTGTGTCATCTATAGGTTTTAGCAATGATTATTTAACCTTTTCTTCCATGTAACTGATAATAGCAGTAAACAGTTATCAGGGAAAGAAATTATCCATATTAAACATCACACTGTACAAGTTAAACAGTTCTTAACCTTCACAATACTCCTAGTTTTCTGTTAGTAAAAATGCTGTGCAATACAGTCAGCTGTCATAGAGAAGTATCAGGAAGAGTACTTCAATCTTGGGGTCTTAGCCAAAAAAAAGGCCAGTTGGGGTTTTCAGGCTGTATTTTCATAATGTTTCTATTGATGGGCCATTCTATATTAAGTTGTATCACTGATTGATTTTGTTAGAAGCAATCTCAAGCTGATAGATATGAAATTATCTGGACTGCTTACCTTTTAAGTACATGTTCTACCTGAGCTTTTTTTACAGTTTTCTGGAATTTCTCCGGAGTTCCAACAGTTACAGAAAATCAGCAGTTACCGTTCAGGTAACTCTGAACTCTCCAGCACTGTAGAACTTTTAAATGTAAATTACATTGACCAGCTAATATAATTTTTTGTTTCCTTAGTACTTGTATGATATCCTTGCTTAGTTTTCACATGGAAGTTGTATAATTATCTTCCTGGAGTACATAAAAAAGTCTACTTTTTTACTCTGCAGATACAGACCATAAATAAATAACAACCGTATGCTGCCTTTTACTAACATTCCACCATATCTGTGTGGCCATAGTCTATATGCAATATCAGGAACCTATTCATTACTCCTCATGTATTAAAAATCTTGTTATCATCCTTACCCTTATGGACCATACTTTCCTCCTTAAAGCTTCTTTAACAGTTTTCTGAAGTTTCTAGATTTTAATTTATTTTGCCTGCTGACAGTTTCCTACTTCTTCCATTCATATATATTTTTTTATGTATAGATATAGATGTACGTACAAATCTTTGCTGCTGTCACTTTTATCTGAAAACATCTTTGTTTTCCAGATTTATCTTGGTAGCCGTAAAATCTTTTCTACTACCATTCACATTTTTCTCCCAGGCAGGTGATTCACTGGGGTTTAGCACCATAAAATTAGCCTGTGAAAAATGCTGATAGATGTATAAATACATGCATGTGTATTAGTAGCTTCACTTTTCTTCTGTTCACCTGTGAAAATCTCATAAAATTAGCGTTCCTTGCACTTAGCTACTGATATTTTTTCTTTAAATGGCCAGGTCTTTATTTGTGCATATTAGATTTACAAAATTATTACTGATAATCATTGTTACTAATAATTAGTGTTATCATTATTTCATCAGTGATAATTACAAATTAAAAAGTTGGAAAAATAAACATGGATAAATTCTGTTCACACTAGGAGTGGGTATACCCCATTACCTGCATTTATAGAGTCAGAATAGTTAGGGTTGGAAAGGACCTAAAGATCATTAAGTTCCAACCCCTCTGCCATGGGCAGGGACACCTCACACTAAACCATGCCACCCAAGGCTCTGTCCAACCTGGCCTT